>MJUU01051091.1:3528-17943 GCA_002080025.1 Modiolus philippinarum | reverse complement strand
GTCAAAGAAAATGTTTGGCCTGGAGATAAATTTTATTTAAATACAATTGCTTTAAATGTATCTTCTTATTTAATTCACAATTCCATGAATGAAACTAAATTTATATTTATTTTCAGCATAATTTGTCTCTTTTGTATTTATTTATTTAGTTTAGTTTATCTATAGCACTTGTTTTCTTTTGTATTTTTTTTTATATATTTAAAAACAGATTATTAAGTTATATAGTTGTGTCATAAAACTGTAATAACAATAATATTTTTGAAACTTTTTTTGTGTTTGTGGAGCTCTTGTTCATTTTTTGTTTAATTGTCATATATTTGCATTTCGAAACAAATAAATTTTTTTAAACATTTAATGTGTTTAAGGCTATAATGAAGAATGACCATTCCAATTAAAGAAAAATAACAAATGAAGTTTATCATTCAAATAAGAATTACCTTTACCGTATATTGTCATTTCCAATAACATTGCGGTCGAAAATAGCCTTTATCTTTAACAAAAAGTGTGAATTGGCATTAATTTTCGTAATTGGATTAAATTTCATTAATCCGTTAGTACATAAAATCGTGGTCGTGTGGGTAAATTTTTGGCTTTTCAAACATCATAAAAATATTTTTCCATACGGTATTTAAAATTCGGAGTTCAAAAATACCAAAATTGGTATATGATGAAATATATTAATTTTATGGTTGCAAAAGTGTGTTGCAAAAGCTAGCAATAAATAACTTCTCTAGATATTCAAATTCTTACCTGTATGATAATGTATTATAACTTTTTTAGTATTGTCATCCGATGTTGAAGAAACACTGTCACCATTCTCGATATCTGATTTTATGAGTTCTGCTAGAAAACTTATGTAACCTATTGCTAACTTCAAAGTATCAACTTTTGACAGTCTTTTTTCGTATGGTAAAGTTGGTATATGTTCTCGAAGTCCCTCAAAAGCATCGTTTATAGATTGCATCCTTCGTCGCTCCCGTAAATTAGCCGCTTCTCTTTGATAACTTTGGCTGTGCCCATATTTTGCCTTTTTTCTTTTATAATGTGGTTTTTGATAGTCATTTTCTGTACTTGAAGAATAATCAGATGAAATTGGTGATAAACTTTCACTAAACGAAGAATATGGTGAGCCCGGAAACTCGCTATTAAAAGTCTGTATATGTCTCCCAAGGTCTAGACGATCCATATTTATTAAATAAAATATTTCTTGAGCATCGACTAATTAAGCTTCTTAAGAACACGAATGATTTTTCTATTTAAACAGTAAAATTAGTGTTAAGCGACATTTTATCATTTTATGTCAATAAAAGGCACGTGTATCAATCACGATAAGGACCAATCAAATTATTTGTTTTATAATGTCGCGTGCCAAGAGAGGCAAATAACGTCTTGGTGAGATATGATTCGGCCTATCAAGAATATTTTATCTAAAACATCTAAAGTGCTTAGTTTCAATAATATGTATCAAATATATCAAAAAACACTGTAATTCGAGAATTATCTGGTGTAAAAAGAGCACTTTGTCATCCATTTTCTTTTCACGTTTGCATCAAGATGGGTGTTGCCCCATTCACTTTACAGAAATATATTTTAAAAATGAACATTTGAGCCCGTTATTTGACTTGATGAATTATATTTGCCCCAAAATCAGCTTCCACAAGATATTTTGCATATTGCAAGGTATCAATTGTGCATTAATTTTAACACAGAGAATATAAACATTCAGCAATTCAATGGGAAATCAGTGTTTAAATCTTGAAACGTGATCCGGATAATTACGCCTAGGTGAGTCGAGGGTAATAAATTTGGACACCTTGTTTTTCTACTTTGATGCCGAAGATAGACATTTTGTATAAATTTTCGTCTTTTACCATAAAAACTAACTTGACAAAAAAGGGATGCGAAATAATCGCCAATAACTGTCAGTGATAATCTTAACGAGGTTTGATTAAAATATACACATTTTTAAACATTTGAGTCTTTAATCAACACTTTGGGTAGATTAATATTTAAGATTTTCAGCCTCATTAACTCGGAAAATTGAAATTTATATGTTTTACAAGTACCAATGTTGATGTAGCTGATTAACGGGTGCATTTCAAAGACTTAACACAAAGTTGGGAAAATGCAAATTGAAGCAGATACCTTAAAGTTAAATTAAACCGCATCGAAATTAGGATGAACACAAATTTTGCATTGTTTACACATTGACGCATTTTCTTCAGCTGCACATAAAGCAGTTAAATATTCAGTTAAATGTTCAGTTTCAGTTTTAGTTTTTTTTTTTAAAACTGAAATGAGACTTTTGATAAAACTATCATTGAAAAAACCGTGTCAATGATATATTTGTTTAAGATAGTTGTATTATTTTCTATACATATACACTTGGTCATAAATATGGAATATTGGTATTTTGGGGGCAACATTTAAAGTTTGGACGCATTATGCACAAAAGCATGAAGATTAATGAAAATAATATTTGGCTTTAAACATTGTTTTCTAACTGTAAAGACCGAAAGTCTCTGATTCTATGAATCTGTCAGACTACTCATTTTACCAGTTCTGAAACCCCCTTTTTGGTGAAATGGCATTTTTTTGACTGTCAATCCAAAACGAATAATCCAAGGACAATGGCAACATCGGAAACAACAAAGAATCAAGAAATTCCCCAAAATGTAATTTTCGATGCCCATAGTGTACAAGAATGATTTTAAAATGATAATTTTGGCGATTTTTAAAGGATAATTTGATTTTTGAACACAAACAAGTATCTCATGACATTCTCAGCAAAAAAAAATATTCCATATTTATGACCAAGAGTATATGTATACGAATTTATGCGTCATGGGAGATTCTAAACAATTAAAGAAATACAGCCCATCTTTCTTTAAGACCCCAATAAGACACTTACGATCATGAGGAAAAAAATAAAGAAATACAGCCCATCTTTCTTTAAGACCCTAATAAGACACTTACAATCAAGAGGAAAAAAATAAATAAATACAGCCCGTCTTTCTTTAAGACCCCAGGAAAAAAAAGAAATACAGCTCATCTTTCTTTAAGACCCCAATAAGACACTTACGACCAGGAGGAAAAAAAATAAAGAAATACAGCCCATCTTTCTGTAAGACCCCAATAAGACACTTACGACCAAATGGAAAAAAAATAAAAAATACAGCCCATCTTTCTTTAAGACCCCTATAAGACAATTACGATCAAGAGAAAAAAAATAAAGAAATACAAAAGATATTGTTTAATTTGAAGCAGCAATGGACAAATTCAGATTGAGAATAGTTACAGGACACCAATTTATATAATGAACTGAAATGACTTTTACATTCTAATTGATGTAAAGAACATTTTTAACATGCTGTTTTTGAATTTTTAAATCCTGTAACTATTTAAATCTACATATAACAACTCCTGTGTCAAATTTAACAACGTCCTTTGTATTTTATCTTTTTGCTTTTGGAAAGGAGTCTAAAAGTAATTTGAAATGTTTTTCCTTCAATTTTGAAAAGCTCCCATGACGCGACGTATAATTCGTAGACATTATTATGTATAGAAAATAATATCAGAAGCATTTTATTATCGTACAGATGTATAGTTTACAGTTTCTTTCTTAGAGTCAAGAATTTATTTCTTATTAGACAATAATGGAAGTAAATGTATATATATTTGCAAATCATGACCATTTTGGATCAACCAAATCATTCATAATAGTGAAATGTTAAGCACGGACTACAAGTTTAATATAAACTGCTTTATTTATGACTACTGTGGACCTTATATTAATTCTAAAGATATATACAGCCGATAAATTTGTATTTGAATTTATCAACGAGTGATTACGATAATTTCATTATTTATTACCCACACAAAATTTGTTAAAATTTATTTATTTCTAAAATTTGTCTGAAGATTTATAGTTTTGTAAGCCAAAAAAGTTCTTCAACTAGCAATATAATTCGTTCTTTAAAGTTGGCCTCGATGGGGTATAAGCGGAAAGCGGGATTGGCCTTTTTAAGCAAGCGGGAAACGGGATCGTGGCAAAGACGGAAAAGAATGTCCAGAGTGGCGGGAACTGCTGAAAATTGAGCCCGTGAAACGGGGAAAGATTACCTCCTTAAGAGTCTTTGTTAAATATTTTACCGCTCGGGAAACGGGAATGTGCAGAAAAATTGCCCGGATTTCGGGAAAGGGACCCCATCGAGACCCCTTTTAAGCACCAATATGATTAAACGGGAATCATATGTGTGTTGTAAATCATGATTTTCATTATTGTTTAAAAACTCAATGTTATTTGTACAAAGATGATTTTCATGATTGTTTTATACACTTTTTTTGCTATTTTGTCACATACTACTTACATTTGAATATATGACAAGTCTGTATTATTTATATCAACAATATCAAAAACTAAGACTCATTAGTAAATGAAAGTAGTTTTGAGGCATTTTATTTGTATGTCTATTTCATCTGGCTGCGCTAAAACGTCATATATTTTGGAGCTTCACCATGTCTAAAAAAGTATCCATGCATTGTTCAAGGAATGTATCCATACACTGGTATATTTCTTTCAAGCCTAAATAACAAAGCCATAACCCGACAAAGTAACCCTCTTGAGCAAGCACAAACTTTCAATAATTTTAACAGATCATATCCGAGTTCTGGCAGTTAGACCAGTATCAGAATTGTGCGTTATAGTATGGAAAATGTTACGCCATAAAGATCACTACATTATGTTTTTGTAGTCAACTGTGGCAGAAAAAAACGCACAGAAACTATTAATTGATTTGGAATAACGTTGGAAGTAAATGAAATACCTTTGTCCACCAACTTCTGACGCAACCATAAGAATTGACTTTTTACATGCTGTTGGTTTCTCAAAGGATGGGATATATATGCATAGCTGGAGACGCTTCCGCGTGTCCAATGGTCAATTTTCATTGCTTACGGAGTTCGAGATCACATGAACATTTCCAGTTTGTTTTTCATAATGTATGAGATATGAGTTATAGAAACTTTATTATATGTCTTTGGAGGAAATTGACTTTACTACTCGAATTGACATGTTCAACGCGACGGAGGTCTTAAATGAAGTAGGAGATGATTACTCTACCGGTTTTTGTTCATTTATGTATGTGTGTGCGTCTTCAGTTTTCATTTCTTCTCCGTACTAATGTCTTTTTTTTCAGATGTTGCCATTGTTCTTGAATTATTCTTGAAATTATTCTTGAAATTTACAATATCTAAATTTTTGTAAATTTTGTTGAAAACTAAGGAGTATCTCCCTCATACAAAACTCTTTCCTTAGCTGATTTTGGCTTTACTTTTAGATCATATTGGTTATTTGTTCTCTGTCAGTTTTTATAGATCTTTAAGTTTATGGTCTTCCAAACGTTTAGATTTTATCTGCACTGAAGAGACATAAGTTGTCGAAATGCGCATATGCAGAATTCAAATTCACAGTAACTTCGGTATTTAGTTATTTCTTTTCAGACTGACAGTTCGGTTCTCACTCCACTTTTAATTACTTCTTCCTTTTATGAAATCATGTATCCCAAACGACATATTTTTTTAGCGCCTGTATGAGCCTGAATTCATGATGTATCTGATACATTTCCCAAGTGGTTAGCTAATGTCTTGCATGTAGTTTGTACAGCAATTTTGTCAACAGAGCAAACTTTCCTACTCCAAAACTTTTTTTAATCACTGTTTCAATTGTCACTAAGGTTAAACATGATTTGACAGATCGCTACAATGTTTCTATAGGGTCCGTAAGTCTCGTCATGTGACACCGAGAAATCACGATAAAATTGTAATTTTAAAAAACATTACCCGCCAAAATATGACGTATAATGATTATGACGTTCAAAGTTTTTGTTTGAAACGTCATATATTTTTGCTAAAAATGCAACTTCAAGGTACAACCTATGTGCCCGGAAGTTTGAAAATTGGACGAGACTTACAGACCCTATTGTACAAAATGAAATAGATTTTTTTTAATTTATAACATTAGCGATAGGGGGAATGTTTGGGCCCAATAAAACTAGTTTAACCCCGCCGCAGCAGGTTTGCGCCTTTCCTAAGTCAGGGAAATTATTAAGCCTTTGTGTGTCTTGTCTTTTTTCTAGTTAGTTTACTTTATGTTTATAGGAGTCCAGGATGATGTTTATTTCGCTGAACTTGATTACTCTTTATTTAGGGGCCAATTCCGACCTGTTGTTAGTTGTGAGGTTTCCTCGCCGTTCACTGAAGATCTTATGGTGGCTTTGAGTTGTTATTACTCCCCTTTGGGTCGTTGTCTCTTTGACACATTCCCCGTTTCCCTTCTTTTTTTTATTCTTTCAGTAGATCCAGTATTCAATACCGAACTGACAAATACATATTATTACAATACCGGACTTTTCATTTGCATGCAGTATGACGGGTGACATGCTTGGAGCAGATCAAGCTTACCTTTCCGGCGCACTTGATGAGGTATTTGTAGAGATTCACTATGCTAGTTTTGTGTTGTGTTTGTTCATATATTTGTTAAGTGTTTTGTGTTTGTCGAATTGGCGGATCCAGGGGGTTACGGGGGTTGGACCCCCCTCCCCTTTTTGACAATCATGTATTTTTTAATGAATATCTGCTCATATCTTGATGTTTTACTAAGAAAAACCACAAACAATTTTCGCGCTTCCCTCCGAAATTTCCTTTCACTTTTTATTTGAACCCTCTTCTCAAATTGCCTGGATCAGTGCCTGTTTCATGTATCGATTTGTGTTAGATATGTTATTTGGATTTTTGATGTTACGATTTTCTTTTTATCACTTCTCCTTGGTATTCGTTTGTCGATATTTTGATACAGATAAAGAAATAAGTCTGCTGTAAGTGGGTTATACAGATTTGAAAAAAAACAAACATGACTTTAGTCAACTTGAATAAGAATAGAAAATTATGCCGTTTTTAGGTGCTTGATCCGTCAGTTGTAAAAAATTACCAACAACTAGCTTTACTTTGTAAAGATAAAAAAATTCAGGATCTTGAAGAATAATTTCTTTTCGAAGCACTCTTATTACTCAACAATTTTAAATGTCATTCTGGGGGTATAAAGACTCCGGTTTCAAACATTATAGAAATAACGGGTTTTATTGATGTTTCTTGCTTTTGTGGACATAATTGCCGATATAAATATCTAAGAAATACCGTTATTGTGTGCTTTTTAGATTTGGGTTCGTCATAATCAATGTTAATCTTTTTTCATATTGATTTCAAACCTGGAGAGCTATTTACTTAAAATTAATTATTGTCTATTCGTTTTTCCGATTCGTTTCTACATTAGGAAATGAAATATGTAAACAAATTATTATAAATAAGGAGTTGGTGGATCAATGATTGGTGGGAAAATTTCGCTTCTTAACAAATGTTCTCCGTAACACTAGTTATGCAACTGGAATTTAAAAAATCAATGAAACTACTATATAAAGCTTATTCAAAATAAAGCAAATACATGAATAATGAAAAAAATGTACTTTGTAAATTCTCAGTGTAAAAGATTCGATAAAATTATCAGAAATCTATCCAACATTTATAAGTTAGTGCGTTTTGTTCCTTTCAGTTCCACAGAAACTTTATGAACAGTTCATTTGTATTGGTACTAAATAAAATAAAATGACGAAACTGATGCTAAATTATATTACATACCATATTATATAAATTATATTTTGTTAAAAACTAAAGAGTATCTCCCTCATGCATAGCTCTGTCTTTAGCTGATTTTGGCTTTTCTATAAAATCAAATTTGTACTTTGTTCTCTATTAGTTTTTGCACATATTTCGGTTTATGGATTTCCAATTAATTGGATTGATCTGCACTGAAAAGATATAATTAGTCGAAATGCGCATATGCAGCAACTAAATTCACGTAACTTCGGTATTTAGTTATTTATATTCTCAAAAGGACACTTCTACAACTAAAGTGTCATCAGTGCAATTAAAATTTAATAAAAACAAATGTGAACTGGACAACGCTATGTTTTGAAATGAATCAAAGCCGTCTTCTTTCTAATCAAATCCTTTAGTTTAAAGAAAACAGACAAAACTTTATACCGTATATATTAAGAACATTGACTCTTTGTTGTTCTTGGTAAATTGTCTTTAAGTTAACGCTGGCAAGTAAAGCAGTTAAGCCTCATGTGAAATACAAAATAAAGAAAAATAAAAATATTTCAGCCAGATCAAACTCTAAAGGCTACTTCTATAAGGTTAATTGCATGATTAAGCGTAAATTTTATTATGCAAAAGTGTGTCTAAAATATTATTCAATGGACAACAAATTAGTTTGTCCTTAATTAAATAAGAAATAGCCGTTATGCAAATATTGTCCCTAAGAAATTAAAATGAAATGTGGTAATGCATTACATTAAAAAGAATAGACCCTCGGACCATTATCTTGTCCTTTATTAGATAACAAAAGTTAGTTATACATAAAATGGTATATCTATACAATACTACTGGTCGCCATCAACATTTAAATTTACATATTGAAAGGCCAACCTTGAGAGATTTTGTAAAGATATGCTAATATTATTGTATAACGGCATGTGTCACTTTCTTTAATTTTAATAAAAGTAGTTTTAATGATCTCCGGACAAGTTAATAATGGTTATTTGAAATTTGACAATTTGTGGCGATTTGAAAGTGTGATCAATAGCCAACAAGAAATCGTTCGATCGTTGACAGGTCCAAAAGAGGAAAGCATAACGAGGCAAAATTTAACGTTTATTTAAATAACTAAATACCGAAGTTACTGTATATTTATTTTCTTCATATGCGCATTTCCACAACCTATGTTTTTTCAGTGCAGATTAAATCTAAACGTTTGGAAGACCATAAACTCAAAGATGTTCAAAAACTGATAGAGAACAAATACACAATGTGATCTAAATGTAAAGCCAAAATCAGCTAAGGACGGGACTTTGCATGAGGGAGATACTCCTTAGTTTTGAACAAAATTTACAAAAGTTTAGATATTGCAAGGGTCCAAACGATGGGAAACATTTTTCAAATCATTCTTTCCTTATTCTTGTATTTAATATATTTCATCCTAGAAAAGCTGATAATTGTTGGTTGAAAATGACCACTTTGTTGTGATTCCAAACTTGTGAAAATTGTTCTCAAGAAGTTTTTGAAATTGAAAATGGTAAAAAACTCATTTTTGTTTTCATAATTTTTATTCTACTTATGATAATGGAGCTCTACAAAAAGCATCCTTTACTGCAATTTTCTCAATGTTATGTACTTTAAATATCTGTTTACAGCAACATGATATCGAAATTGCAGTGTGACGGGAGGATGAAATGGTTTGTCAAGGATTGACAAACCCAAATGCCATTACGACAAAAGCAGTAAAAGTAACAAATACCACTACGTGATGCAAAGTAATGCAATAAAATCTTTAAAGAAAAAGATGTTACAGGACTCTCTCAAAGACAATTTGGTATATTATTAAACTTAGAGCAGGGAATCGTAATATCATTTGCTCTTTGTTTGTCATTGTTTTATATTGTCTTATCAAATAAGTATGCATTGATCATAATAAACCATGTAGTGCTATATACAAAAAAGTTCCTTTTTACAAAGATGAAACCCTTTCCAATCACAGGTCATTCATGTCCTTTTTTAATATTCATACTACAAATAACAATCAAGATCTGCCATACCTATTTGGGTACCAAAATTACACAAAGATCCATACCAGGAAACATATGTCGCAGGATCTTCATCTTGCTCAACTACTGAGTTGTCTATTGAACTAACCAAGATTTTGTCTGCAGTCAGAGTACTGTGAAACTTTTCATGCCTGAAGTAACATAAAACACATGTGAATACTAAACATTCGAAGGATTTATCGGAAAATCTTAACTCTCGTTAATTTTCTCAAATGCATTCTCTCAAACAATTGATTTTTCCACACTTTATACCATGCTCCGTCATGATAAACTAAAATCAAATATCAAAGGTGTCATTCAAAAACCATTTGCCGATTCCAAAAATGTGTTGTATAAGGTTATACATCCACATTTCTTTAAAAACCAATTTAAAGGGAAAAGTTTGCTTCGATGAAATACTAGGTGTACAGTTTGCTTGATTTTCTTATTGGTAATATATTTGTCACATTTGGAAGTGTTATTTATCAGCAGAAAGTTGGAATACCAACAGGCACTACTTGTGCTCCTCTACTCGCAGACTTTTTTATATTCTTGCAAGACTGAATTTCTTCGGGGACTCGTAAAAGATTATAAAATAAAAGATGCCAGATCCTTCAATCTCACCTAAAGATATATTGATGATGTTCTTTCCATCAACAACACATCATTTGCAAAATGGATCCCATTATTTTATCTATACTCCAGAACTAGAGATAAAGGAAACAACAGAAAATACAAATCTACATTTTTTGGACGTACATCAAGAATTTTACAAAAATGGTCATACCAGTACTAAAATGTACGACAAAAGCGACGATTTTTAATTTCAAAATTTTCAATTTCCCTAACATGGACAGCAATATTCCGGCGGTTCCTGCTTTCGGGTGTATGTTTCACAGTTGATTCGTTACGCGAGAGATAGCACACGTTAAACAGACTTTCTCATTACAAATAGTTATCTCAGTGACCGCCTTATTAATGAAGGCTTCATAAAATTCCGTCTCATATGGTCATTAAAAAAGTTCTTCAAAAGATATCAGTCCCTTGTGGAAAAATTTGAAGTTTTGGTGCGAACTCTGATTAAAGATTCTTTTTTTTTACTTAAAACTGGGATGATCATTTCTTTTAACCGTCTACGACCTTTCAATAGTAAATGCTGTTGAGTTGCTACCGAACACTACTGCAATTGAAGGGGAGGTTTGGCGCCCTATAAAACCGGTTTAACTCACCATTTCTTTTGAAATACCTCTACCATGTCAGCACCATTGCGAATTTGCGATCGACAATTTTTCCGGTAGTTTCCATCTACTTTGTCTTTTTGCCTCTTGGGTTTTGGCTCCTGGCAATTCTGTAATTTTGTTATTATTGTCATTGTCACATATGGCAAATAAAGTAAGTGAGAACCGAACCGTCAATCCAAAACGAACAATCCAAGGACAATGGCAACATGAGAAACGAAAAAAAAAAAGAAAAAAAACAGAGACACAACATGGGTACGGCTCAGAAAAGAAAAATGAAGACACACACACACAAAGATGAACAACAAGAACCCAATACAAAACCATGGGTGAGATCAGGTGCACCCGTAGAGTTAGCATCTCCTGCTTCTTATAAGACACCCGCCGTGTTGAACATGTCAAATCCGGTAGAGGAAACAACAATTAAGCTTTAGAGGGAAAGATCTGTTGTCATCTGGGAAACAGATATCCCATAGTTAAATTATAAAGTTCTTGTAATCTTGAATTAAACTCCCACATTTTCGTAATATTTGAATATTTTTTTGTAAATGGGTCGGACACAAGTTATGACAAGATGATCATAAGCCATCTCCCTGTTGCCACTGACATCTTATCTCAATCTAAAGAAACTTATTTCATACGAATATAAAATTGTGAATTAAACATATTTTTTGCCCAAACAATAAGCAAAGGGGATCAAGCACCCATGCTACAAGAGCATTATCTTTAGTCCTCTTCCTATTGCTACTGACATCTTATTCAAAAATTAAGGTGTTCCATTTGGAAACAAAAATGCTATGCTAAAATTCTATGCAGAAGTAATGGCTTCTCTTTGATTCGAGGTCTTTTTGTTGGAATGGCTTGTGTGAAACAAAATCTTCTGGATTTTCCTGTTGGACAATTAAGTTACGAAATAAAAATCGAATCGTGAATAAATGGATATAGTTTATTCTTACAAACACGCTACATAAAAAAGCAATGTGTAACACATGATATGTAACAAATATGGGATGTTGTCTCCTTGCCTTTTACCCCATTCCTTTTTTTCATATATATTGTATAGGGCTTTATATTCGCGGTACGAAATTTTCACGGTTTTCAGTGTTGGATTCATTCGCGAGGTTTTATATTCGCAGATTTTTAGTTAAAGTCATTATGGTCATTTACATTCAGCTTTACAGAAAACTATTTGCGGGTATAATTTTGGCACTTATCGCTTTAAACGCGAACAGCGCGAAAATTAATACCCCGCGAAATATAACAACCATACAGTAATACATAAAAAGAATCATTATAGGATATAGACTACAAATGTATTAAGTTACACCAGGGTACTAGACATCTTTATACTGAAAACTTTCAAAAATTTACAAAGTTTTTCAAAACAACGGCAGTAGAATACCGAAGGAACAAAGCACAAGATTACACAAATCAAAGTCCAGAGACAAGGCAAAAACAAGAACACCAGAAGATGGAAGACCAAAGACACCACATGACAACAAAACACACGAACATTACATATACAACACAAAAACTAAAGCACTAACAGTGTGAACTCTCAAAAAACAAGAGTGACATCAGGTGCTCCGGAAGGGTGAGCATGTCCTGCTCTGTATACAGCACCCGTCACACTGTCAGTGGGTCAATCCAGGGTTAAGTCAAAACCGGTAATGTCAAATCCGGGAAGACGTGAATCTAGCTGAAAATGTCAGTTTTTATTTGTGAGACTGACATTTCAGTCGTGGTGACGGCCATCAAATGTGACGAAATTGTTTGGTTTAATAATGGATCAAATTTAAATGGAGATTTTTTTTGACAAAATACTGTAAACCAAATTATTTTCATGGATAATTTATTTCGCGTATTGTCTCTCCTAGTCAACTTCGCGGCGACTAATTTTTGCGATCTTCTATTTCTGCTGATGCATTTGTATTAGGATTAAAAATATTCGCGATAATTGATTTTCGCGATATTTTCACAATCGCGAGATCGCGAAAATAAATAGCTTGCGAAAATTAGCTGGTTTACGGTTCTGGAAACATCTTTTTCTGTCAGATTCTAAACATCACATTACATAACGTAGTAGCATTCACCATCGTTATTGCTTCACTCGCAATGGCGACAGAGTTCATCATGCCATGACAGATCCTGGCACCTCCCGGTCTCAAAAATCAGTTGGTGACTTCCACATCTAAGTTTGCATAAGTTATAAAAACAAAATATTCAGAATGATAGAAAAATACCCTAAATAGACTAATTCTTTTAAGGGAGTACGAGTGTCAGAAATCTTGTAATTAGAGTTCTGACCTTTAATATTGAAGAACATTGCTAATAGAACAACATCAGCAAAAAATTTTGAAAATCCATGTAAGAATTTTTTAGATATAAGACGTCAAAATTTTGGCGGGAAACAGTTCTCTCTAGAGTAGTCCTTCATTTTTCATTAGCTGTTTATATGGCTTAAAATATATGAAAATATAATTGGAAGTTGAAAAAAAATTGCATATTGTCTATTTTATGCATGTTAAAGTGACCTATGACCAAGAAAATATGATCCATGTGCAAAAAAATTAACCCTGTTTGAGTGGATGAAACCCGAAGATATCAAATGCTTCTAAAATCTGACGCTCATATTCCCTTAAAAATTCAGTAGCAGATAGTCAGAGGGATTTGTAAATCAAAGAGAAAGTGTTATTGGAATTTCGAAAACTTTCTGAAAATTATTACATTAAGTGCGAATCTTTGCTGTTTTATTGATTGCAGGTATAAAAAAATTAGTTTAAACCGAAAATACTGTTAGAAGGGTCGTTTAAAACAAACAGTTGTTGAAATTTTAGTAACTGAATTGTAAAGTGGGTTTTCACAAAGCATTTACTCCATCGAAAAACATTTCTACGGTGTTAGCGTCGCCAATTTTTAAAAAAGACTTTAGTTGACGGAATGGGTTTGAAAACAAACATAAATTAATTTCAGCCATATATCCGAAAGACTATACACTGTGATATCAAAATAGTTTAACTGATCTGAGGGCATCTGGAAGTTTGACATTTCAGTTATAAGTCAAAATACATTAATCTGAAGTAAAAATAAAGTAAGCGAAAGCCATTCCGACTTCAGTTACAACAAAATACGCCTTATCTGTTTCGCATCCATGGTCATTAAAGAACTCATCAAATTTCTGCCCTTTGTCCACTAGGATCACTATGTAAATTAGGGACAATTAGCCTCACATACGATACCTGTTCCTGAACAAAATATATTTTTCTATAATATGGCCACGTTCCGAATTGATATTGTTTCTTGAATCTAAAATAAACAAATATAAATATGACAATTTAAATTCGTTCGCACGTGAGTCGTCAATTAAGAAATTTTTAATTGTCGTTCCCCTATTAAGAACGATTTATTTTGTTCACACATAAAAAAAAATAAAATAAATCGGACGATAAATGAGCTGTAAAGCAGGCAAATAATTCTCC
>MJUU01051090.1:54189-96318 GCA_002080025.1 Modiolus philippinarum | reverse complement strand
TGAGTGTTCTGTTAGATTAAATGGTCATATGACGGAATGGTTTAGAGTTAATTCAGGTCTAAAACAGGGTTGTGTATTATCTCCAGTCCTGTTTAATATTTTCATAAATAGCTTGGCTACAGATATAAAGGCATTAAATATTGGTATTGATATTGATGGTGAAAAGGTTGGCATTCTTTTATATGCAGACGATATTGTATTAATAGCAGAAAATGAAAACGATTTACAGTTGTTAGATATTCTTAACATATGGTGTAATCAGAAATTGTTCAGTGAAAAGTTGTACATTTTAGAAATCTTTCTGTAAGGAAAACAGATAAAATATCTTTATTTGGTGAGAAACAAATACATGTTGTAAACAGCCATTTCTCTAATTCTTATGCTGTTCTCGTCAATTTCAAAGCATGCGTGATCAAAGTCTCCAACGTGTGGATTACTTGATCTCGAGATTTCATTGGATATTGAAAAGGTATTAACTTTTCTTCAAATAGCAAAATATACCTTTAATAAATTTATTTTGAGTATAAATCAATGTGAAAAGTATTTACTCAAAGCATACATTTTTATTTATCTCGAATCACATATGATCGATTTGCTTTTGTTGATTTCCATCAATGTAAATTTAATATCCGGTGACGCCGCGGTATTGATTGTAGAGGCACACGACGGGGTAAAAACTAAAGCACATGAAAATGCCGTTAATTTAAGAATTAGAGAAATAAAATCTATCATTTGTAAGTCGTTGATTATCATAGTACTACTGTCTCAAGGGTTAAACATAAAACTTTAACCCTTTCGATAGTAGAACTATGATAATCAACGACTTGAAAGGATAGATTCTTTATAATTATCTTGGTTTATTATTGACAGAATTTCTTGATTATAATGAAATGGCGAAATCTGTTGCAAGGTCAGCAAGCCGGGCTCTATAGCCTTTTAATTGTCAAAAGTAAAGCAAATGGAGGTTTCCAATACCAAACTTTCACCAAACTTTATGATAGTCTAGTATGGTCAGTGATAAGCTATGGTGCTTCAATTTGGGACACAAGAGATTTTTCATGTATAAACGCTGTCCAGCACAGGGCTATAAGGTTTTTCATGGGTCTCGGTAAATATGAATGATGCCATCAATGGGGATATGGGTTGGAGACCTCCTGTTATTAAACAATGGAGCTGTGTATTTAGACATTGGGCTAGGTGTAATGCTATGTCAACAGATATACTGAACTATAGAGTGTTTAATTGGTGTTATAGAAATTCTCTTAATAATAAGAAGAATTGATGTTAAAGAATTATGTCTAAATTAAAGAGTGTAACTTTTAAGAATACACTAATTTAGAGAATCATTTGTCTAAACATGTTATTTCTCAATTAGATATAAAGTTGATTGGCAAAATAGAATTTTATTTCAGAATGTTGCTAAAAAGTTGAGGACATATAAATTATTTAAACAAATTTATGAATCAGAAATGTACTTAAGTAAAATTATTTCAAGCCGTTTAGAAGTGCTTTTGCAAAATTTAGGTGTGGCGTTGCCCCCTTACACATTGAAACGGGGAGGTATGAGAAAAAGGAGGTAAATGAAAGAGTTTGTTTTATTTGTAATGATAGTATTGAGGATGAGCAACACGTGTTATTAGATTGCCCTTTATATGCAAATTTGCTAGAAAATTTGTTCCGTGAAGCTCGGTTGGCTAATAGAAATTTTAACTTTTTAAGTGATAACGACAAGTTTATTTACTTTGTTAAAAGTACTGATATTTTTTATGTAGTTTGCCAAAAACTGTTTTAATATCCTTAGCAGAAGAAATATTTTTTTTTATATTCATAGTAGCAATTTAACATTTTTTATATGTAAATGTTTTATTGCTTATATTAGTCTCTCATAATTCTTTTTAGAATGGCACTTATAATATCTTACTTGTATATTGTGTATGTATTTGTTTTATCATGTTTTATAAGTGGTGAAACTTCAATATAATATTGAATCTGAATCTGAATCTACAAACAATTACCTGAACAAGACAACACAGGTAATCAACATAAAAATAACATTGAACACAAGCTTACCATGTATGTGGTACAAAGGTCACAAAATGTGCCTGGAACACACACGGGATACTATACAATACTAGTACTTCATTACTTCTAAATAATCCATTACCTGAATTACCTGAATATAAAATATACAGACACATAAATACATTAATACAGTACCTTTTCAGAGCTCTGTACAAATTTGTTTACTCTTTAAAAGTCATATAATTTAGGTTAAAATATGTTAATCCTCTATTTATATCTAATATAGAAATGTTTATATTAAACTGCTCATAGTTTAAATAATATTTTATTACTCTGCCATAATCCATTTGTCCATCCACTTAGTACATTTACTCAAATCTTTCATAAATTGTTAAAATGACAAAATATAAGGGATTCTGTAAATTAGAATTTAGAAATATAGAAATCAATTGACCTATGTAAGAAATTATGATAAATCCAAGAATATGAATATCAATATATATATTTTATAAATCACAGAGACAAGGCACCTCTTAATCAATATGTCTCTAAATTTTGAATTAAACAAAGGAATAGTAGGTAAGTATTATGTCACAGGATATACAACCAAGCAAAACCTTGAAGGTTCCCTCCATGACATCAGAGAAAGAGGTCCAATACAGGAAAATAGAAAACAAGAAAACATTGAAGAAATAGAGAAATAGAAGATTGGAAACTACTTAACTAAAATATAAAAATTATAATTATTAAAACTAAGTACTATATGAATAATTACTACTCTAATTTAATTAATTTAACTATATACAAATACAAATCATATTTGTCAATCAAATATGTGCCTGCCACAAACTCTCCCTCGATATAAAATGAAGTCCCTGAGAAAACTGAAAAATAAACAAAACTACAAATCTTTAACATTCCTGAAATAATAAAAGCATAATAATAGACATCTAATCCTTATTAATAATTGAGAGAAGTGCCTCTCCTGCTTGTTTTTCCATACCAGGAAACAAACCCTTCTGAAAGCAATTTGAAACAAAAAAGGCCTTCTGTTGCCATGGGTTTGCAACATGAGCTGCAGACATGGTGACATCAAGCTCATCCATCCTGATTCTCCTGGGACCAAGCTCTGCAGGCATCTGTGTAAGTTCGTGCTCGGGGGTCAGGTTGTGGATGCACAGGTACTTCTGCCTCTCCAGAAGCGCTTGCTGTGGTGCTCTTGACATCAGAATCTACTCCACCGGCACCAGTTGCTGTTGAGTGGGCGTCCCCATGTGATTCTGTGTCCTCTTGTGACTGGATGTCCGAGTCCTGTAGAATATCATCACCATCAGCATCTGGGTAATGCAACATCCTGACAGGAACATCAGACTCTTCATCTCTACTCTGATTATCGGATGGCTCAGGTGAAGGCTCCTGTAATCTCTTTGCTCTGGTTCTTGGAGCAGGAACTGGTTTAGGTGGCTCTGTTTTTCTTTCAGTGATGAATCCCACTGGCAGAAACAAGTTCCTATGGAGTTTGCGCCTCCGGCCCTCTCCGCTTTCCCTCTGCACAGTGTACACTGGTACATCTTCATTCCGTTGACCCAGGATGATATACATATCATCCTCCCAACGATCTGCAGTCTTATGTTTACCATCATAGGCAACCACCTTCACTAGTACTCTATCTCCCAATTCTAGTGCTACTCCTCTTGCTCTCAGATCAAAGCCCTTTTCCTGCTTCATCCTGGCTCTCTCAGCTGCATTGGATGCAATGTCATATGCTCTGATCAGACGATCTCTAAGGTCCTTGGTGTACTTGGACTGTGGTTGTCTGGATTGTTCTGTAGCTAGTCCAAAGGCAATGTCAATAAGGCTGGGCTTCCTCCCAAACATCGAGAAGAAAGGTGACTTTCCGGTAGCTTCATGGCGGGTACAATTATAGGCATGTACAAGTGGCGCAACACGAGCTTTCCAATTGACCTTCTGATGTGGTTTAAGAGTTGTCCTACTGAACCGATCTGTCATCCCATTCCCCATTGGATGGTAAGGGATGGTTCTTGATTTCTGAACTCCAAGAAACTGGCACAATTCTGTGATTACTTTGCTTTCAAAGTTGGCTCCTTAGTCGGAGTGCAGTCTTTTTGGGATGCCATAGTGGACTACAAAACATTGAACAGGGCTTCTGCGGTGGTCCTTGCAGTCTGATTCCTGGTGGGAACTGCTTGTGTGCAGCGGGTGTAGTTATCAGTCATGATAAGGATATTCTGGACACCTCATTGGTATGGCTCTAGTGTCAAGAAGTCGAGGCATTCCAACTCAATATGCTAAGGTGATTTTCATCAGCGGAGCTCTATGTGGTTCCTTCTTCCTCTTGAGACACCGGTCACAATGTTTGACCCAGTCGTCGATATCCTTAGCCATGGCTTGCCAGTAAAATCTGTCCCTCACTAAGCTGTTGGTCCTGTCCCGTCCAGGATGGCCCATCTCATTATGTAGACATTCCAGAACTACAGGTACATGTGTGGTAACACAAGTTGTTTGACCTTCCTTCCATCTACAGTGATCTCTTTGTACAGTACATCATCTTGTAGTACTAACTGGTCGAAATGTCGCTTCAGTGGACTAAGGGGCAATGTTCTTTCTTAGGTGTAGTTCCAGCTCGCACACAATCTATCCAAGGTTTCAGTTGTGGATCTGTTTGCTGGGTTGCACTCCAATCAATGTCCTGTTTGATGTTCATGTTCATGTCAATGTTGATGGTATCAATTACATCAGGGGTGACTGCTATTGTCTCCACATAAGATGTTGCTACTGATCCACATATAGCATTGATACTCTCCCAGGACATGACTGATTCCTCTGGTGGTGGAAATCTGGATAAAGTATCCGCATCCTGATTGGTCTTCCGAGGACGGTATGTGATGTCAAAATCATATGCAGCTAACGCAGACAACCATCTGTGGCCAGTTGAGTCAAGTTTCTCTGTTGACAGTACGTATGTCAAAAGGTTGTTATCAGTAACAACACGAAACTGGTGACCATACAAGTAGTCGTTGTATTTGTCCGTGATGGCCCACTTCAAAGCTAGGGACTCCATTTTATGTGCAGGGTAGTTCTTCTCTGCTTTGGTTAAGCTGCGGCTGGCATAAGCGATTACTTTCAGATAGTGACCCAGTCAGGGTACGCAAGTATTGGTGCTGTAGCTAACCACTCCTTCAACTGGTTGAACGCTGTTTCTTTCTTTTTACCCCATGTCCATGGCTGCTGTTCTCTTCGTTTCTTCCTTCCCTTCTTTGGTTTAGGAGCTGGTTTGATGTCAGTAAAAGGTCTAGCTATCTGGCTAAAGTTCTTTATAAATCGCCTGTAGTATCCCACAAACCAATGAATCGGCGAAGAACTTCCTCCGGTGTTGTTGGAGTAGGTCGATATAATACCCTCTCTATCTTGTCAGGATCTATTTCGACACCTTTCTTGGAGACTATGTGTCCAACACACTTAATCTTTGGCTCAAAGAAAGAGCATTTTCCTGGTGCAAGTTTCAGATTAGCCTCCCTTATCATGTGGAATACCATCTCAAGCCTTTCAAGATGCTCTTCATAGGTCTTTGAGAAGATAATCACATCATCGGTGAATCTTCAACATATATTCAGGTGAAATCGCTGAGACACTCTTGCATGAGTCGCTGGAAAGTAGCGGGAGGGTTGCTCATCCCGAATGGCATCCAGTTGTACTCGTACAATCCAAGAGGACCTACAGTGAATGCTGATCTCTCTTTATGCTGTTCCAGTATCTCAACATTGTGATATCCAGACTTCATATCGATGACGGAAAAGTAGCAATTGCCAGCCAAACAGTCAAGAGTATCCTCTATCCTGGGTAAGGCGTATGCATCTTTCTTGGTCCGACTATTCAGCATACGGTAATCGACACACATCCGGAGAGATCCATTTTTTTTTGTTTACCAAGACAACGTTGAAAGCTAGAAAATGGGCTATAAGATTTCCGAATGATGCCGGCTCGCATTAGCAGGTGTATATGTGCCTTGACTTCTTCATACATTGATGGTGGTATTCGGCGATATCTCTGTTTGAAGGGACGATCATCCTAGAGCTCTATCTTGTGCTGTACAAGATGCGTATGGCCAATGTCGATGTCACTCTTTGAGAAGATATCGCTGTATGAAGTGATGAAATCTTTTCCTCTCTGAAGTTCATCGGGTGCTGATTGTCAGTGGCAATGCATACTTGCTCCAGAGGAGGGTTTTTGAAGTCATCATTCTCTTGTTCTTGATGGTCTTGGATAGTGACTGGCTGTAGCTGTAGCTCGGCTATAATGGACCTAGGTGGAACAGTGACAGTTCTAGTAGTGACATTACTGATATTTGATATCTACCAGCTTACTGACTCCATAATTATAGTCCACGAATGATGGTGCAATATCCAAGTCTGAAGGGATGACTGACCGAGTTGTTGACTGTACCATAGCTGATGTAATATGGTAGGGCATAGCCTTATAAGTGTAGCCTGCAATACATATATCGGTGTTCGGAGGTATAGTGATGTTGTTCCTCTCCGCACTCTTTATCACTGCTAGATTATGGTTCTTTTCTAGCTCCTTTTCCCTTAAGGTGATACATCGGAAAGAGATATACCAAGGTGTTGTCAATCTAGCAGACTGTAAAAATTTAATGCCATGTTGTTGTCTAAAAGTTCCCATGATGAAAGTTAAGAAGTTTATTCCAATGATAACTGGTACTGTGGCATTGTAATCGCTGTTTGGAACAATCAAAAATAAGCAGTTGTGTCTCTGGTTCAGATCTTTGATGGTTACTTGAGCCTCTATGTAGCCAGTGTATGGTAACGATTCACCATCAGCACATTCAATGTGTAGTAATTTACTGAAAGTCTTGATGGGTAAATTTTGTAAATGCTGGTCATAGAAGTTCTGACTGAGTGTAGAGACTGTAGAGCCAGTGTCAAGTAGTGCCTTTCGTGAAATTCCATCAATATGTGCCAATGCTTCTGTTGGGGATCCGCATAAACCTGGTGGCATCTTATGATCAGATATCATCTTGGTAATTATTGATGACTTGGGGATACTATCAATCCCTTGGTCTACTTCCCGCCCCTTGGCGTAGACTCCTTCTAGTTTAAAGTCTTGTACTGACCAGGCTTGTTCATATATCCCCTTGCTACATGTCCTTGTTGTCCTCAACGATAAGTGATGGTATTAGGTATATCGTCGGTAGTGCCAAAAGAGGTGGTATTCCTGAAGTTACCCCTGTAGTTGCCTCTGTATGTTCCTCTGTTACTGCCGCGGAATCCTCTACCTCTTCCTCGGGCTTGGTAACCAGTATAAGGGACCTGCTGTTGATAATGCTGTATCCCTGTCTCCAGCTTATCAAGGCGAGTAGTAATAGCCTTTAACATGCCCTTCATTTCATCATCCTCATCATCATTTGCTTTGCTGATATCATTCTTGGAAGTTGCTTTGGTGGTCGTAGCAAGAGGTGTGTCTTTCTCAATCCTGCGTAAGGCTACACGCAAAGTGTCAAAGGTGTCATACTTCTCCTTTTCATCGTGGCTTATGGCTTTAAGTTGAGGACGGATACCTTTCCACAGCTTGTCATGAAGCATACTATCAGTCGCTTTTCTGTCTACTTTGAAAGTCATGATGGCCTTCTCTATAATGTCCTCCAATCTGAAACTCAATGTCATTACATCTTCATCCTCTTGCTGGGTGGCATTGCAAAATTCCTTCATTACAGACTTTTTCTCATCCACATGACCAAATACACTGTCCCTCTATTCCACAATCTGTGCCACATCTGCATCATGGCCAAGGCGCATAACAACTTTCCCAGCATCACCTTTAAGTGAGCGACGAAGAGACTGAGTGATGATTTCTTTGGTGTGAATCATGTCGTTGATCAAACATATCAGTTCATATCTCCATAGCTCATATGTTACTTCACCACTACCTGGTTTATCCTTCCCAGAAAAGTTGGCTAATCTAGGAGGGTTAGCATAAGTTGACACCTCTTTTGGTTTGATATCTGATTTAACTTTAGGTTTGTCCTCCTTAATAATAGACTTCATAAGGTCCTTCACATTCTGGGGCATTTCAGTTGTTTTCTGTCCGATAGCATGTAATATTTAAAATGATTCGTCGAAGTCACCCATGATGACAGTAATAAGTAAATACCTAAATACTAAATGAAACTACAAGTACCTACAATGTATATAAATAAATAAATAACTAAATGTAAGATACCTGAAAAAAATGAAAATGTCTACAAAAGAAAAATCCAAATGTAAATGAAAAAAAAATCAAAAATGATGTAAATCTGGAAAAAAATCACAATAAAATTAAATGATATCTGAAATTCAAAATAAAAAAGAAAATAATCTGAAATTCAAATGTAAATATATATCTTAAGTTTATAAAAGTTCCTAGACGAAAACCTAAAATAAATAGTAACAATTAATTTGAAAAGAAGGGAAATGTCTGAAAATCAAACAAAAGTACAATAAATGCTGAAAGTGATATCAAGAAATCTACAATACAGGAAAAAAATGTATAGATATATCTGAAATAACAAAACAAATATCTAAAGAGAGAGAGAGAAAAAAAATAAGTAAATGAACAAAAAACTGAGTAACCAAATCTGAAAATAAAAAAGGTACAATCATAAGTCCAATATTCAGGACTCATATACTCAAAATATACAGACACATAAATACATTAATATAGTACCTTTTCAGTGCTCTGTACAAATTTAGTTACTCTTTAAAACTCATATAATTTAGGTTAAAAATGTAAATCCTCTATTTATATCTAATACAGAAATTTTTACATTAAACTGCTCATAGTTCAAATAATATTTTATTACTCTGCCATACTCCATTTGTCCATCCACTCAGTACATTCACTCAAATCTTTCATAAATTGTTAAAATGACATACTATTAGGGATTCTGTAAATATAGAAATCCACTGACCTGAGTAAAAAATTATGATAAATCCAAGAATATGAATATCTATATATATATTTTATAAATCACAGAGACAAGGCACCTCCAAATCAATATGTCTCTAAATTTTGAATTAAACAAATGAATAATAGGTAAGTATTATGTCACAGGACAAACAAACAATCAGACCCTTAAAGGTTCCCTCCATACATGACATCAGAGAAAGAGGTTCAATACAGATAAATAGAAAACAAGAAAACATTGAAGAAATAGAGAAAAAGAAGATTGGAAACAACTTAACTAAAATATATAAACTATAATTATTAGGAACTAAGTACTATATGACTTATTACTACTCTAATTTAATTAATTCAACTATTTTACAAATAAATCATATTTGATTAGTCAATCAAATATGTGTCTGCCACACGAGCCCGGTTAGTCTTTAGTGATGAGACGAGCCCCCTCTTCGTTGGATACATTCTAGCTGGTTTATTTCTTTTTGCGAGTTGGGGTCCCATATTATTCCCCCGTATTCCATGATTGATCCTACAATGGTTATATATGCGGTTTTCCGACATTCTCTAGGGCAGTGTTGCAAGTTTCTTCGAAGAAAGTTGAGCTTGCTTTTTTGCATATGTTGGTAATTTCCATTTAAAGTCTTCTTGTATTTGTTAGCCAAGATATGGGTTTGAAGTGACATGTTCCAAAATGTGTTTTTTCATATTGCACAGTGGATGGCTTTTCTTTTTTAGGCTAAATGTAAAACATTTTAGCGTTGAAGCGCTTACCCCCAGTCATTAGCCCATTTCTCTAATGATTTGAGGTTTTCCTGTAATTTGTTGTGATCTGTTTGATTCTTAATTTCTCGTTACAGCAGGCTGTCATCGGCAAATAATCTGACTGCTGAATTCACTGCATCCGGAAGATCGTTTATATAGCACTGGAAGAGTAACGAGCCTAGAATTGTACCTTTGGGGACCCGACTAATATTCACCTTCTAACTGGACTCTCGTTTTTTGTTCTGTGCGGAACGAAGTAAGCCATTTATGGACGTTTTCTCTGACTCTATACTAGAGTATTGATTGATTTTGTGCAGTAGTCGGTCGTGTGGAACAGTATTGAATGCTTTCGAGAAATCCAATGTTGCATTGTCTAGCTGATGTCCTTTGTCGTAGGATTTGAATATGTCGTTAATCGCCAATGAGTTTCACATGAATATCCGGATCTGAAACCATGGATTAATGATGTAAGAACGTTGTTGATATCTAGGTGTTTCATCGTTTGACGGCAGATGATATAGTCCAGTAATTTGCACGGTACTGATGTTAACAATACCGGCCTGTAGTTTTCTGCTGCATGTCTGTCTCCTTTTTTGAAAATGCACGAGATGTTTGCATTTCTCAAGTCTTCGGGTAGTGAACCTGTTTCTAGAGATAGTTGGAAAATTATGGTGAATATTGGTGCCAGTTTTTCCGCAAATTGTTTTAATACTCTATTTGGTATATTATCAGGTCCTTAAGCTTTAGACGGGTTGATGTTTTGCAGCAGTTTTTTTTTTTCACTCCATCTGGCCTAACTATTATCAGTTGTATTGGATTGTTGATTGTTATCTTAGTGTTAGGTATCTGTACTGTTGTCTTTCTTGTAATTACAGATCCAAATTGTTCTAGTAGTATCTGGGTTTTCTCTTTGCTGTCTTTTACCAATTCGCCGTTCCAGAAACTAAGGAATTGTGGGTACTGTGATTGTATTTGAAATTTTGGTGTACGAACAATCGATTTTCGACGTTACGTTATTAACGTTCTTGACTAATCAAAGTATTTTGGTTTACGCTCTATCCACAATACTTTAGTTTATGAAACGGTGAATGGGCCATGTTTTTAGTGATGCTACGTCGATCATATTATGCTGTTCTCTTGATTTTACCTACTTCCAGAATGGTTTGGATTTGTTTTTATTCGCCCCTTCAGTTATTGCGTTGTTGATGCAAGACCATTCTGCTTACGTGATTTTTTGAAATGGCGGTAATTAACCCAAGATTTTGACCTTTTAGCTTGATTGTATGAATTTTGTTTTTGTTTTTTTTTTTTTTGTTTTTTTTTCTTTAGCATTTTCATGACTTTATGCGTTATCCATGGCAATCTGATTTTTTTATTTGATGAGTTATGATGGAATGTGCTTATCCATCCTGACAAATAAATGTTGTTTAACAGTGAGCCATATCTCATTCATATCTACATTGTTTTGAGTTTTTATTTCTATGGGGCATATAGAAGGAGCCAATAATAAGGTCTTGTGTTGATTTCAACTTTACCTTGACCCACTCAATTTCACAGGCTGTTACATAGTTTGGTTGTTCTGCTCCAATGATGTTATAGTGGATAAGAATAAACACTCTTCGCCTAAGATGTCTCTGTCATTTCTAAAAGCCGTGTAGTTTTCAGGGAATAATTCTGAAGATTTTATGGCATCCTTTGATGGATTTTTCTCTGTAGCAAAGATAATGTCTGGAGTTTGTATACGATATCGTTGTTTTAAATTCTGTGGTTTTGTCTTTTATGCTTCTGCAGTTAACTGTCATAATTCTAACTGATATCGAATGGTTGAAAATGTATGAAGTCTTTTTTATGTTCAACTTCAACTTCAATAATATTTATCAGCACAATTTTCATAGTAGACTTCACGCTGATATTGACTATATGTACATGCGTGCGCCTTAGAGTCCAGTGCCAAAAATAGAGTTCAAATAAAAACCAAACATGTATATACACTGTACAAAGAGTTTGTTGAGGTGGTTTAACCAATGACTGCTACCTTGAAGGCATCAAGGTCCGGGACAGTCACCACTCCAAGTGGTAGCTGGTCCCAAAGTATAACGGTCCGAGGGAAGAATGAATTCTGATATGTTGTAGTATTGCATCTGATGGTTTGGAATTTTATTCTGTGTGAGTTCCTGGTTGCGGTAATTGAAGCTGACACTGGATGGTAGGCAGGTGGTATTGCTACATGGCGGTTGATTACTCTATACATTAGTGTGACGTCGTGTTGACTGTCCGCTCTTGAAGTGTTCTCCATCCAAGTTGTTTCACCATTGCTGTGGTACTTTCAGGTTTCCTATAATCCAGGGGTCTGTTCAAAGCAAAGCGAGTTGCATTTTTTGTACTTGCTCTAGCTTATTGATGTAGGTTGTGGTATGAGGGTTCCAAATAGTTGAACAGTACTCCAATTTTATTCTTACAGGGCTTGAGTATGCTCGTTCTTTCACCTTTTGTGGACAGTTTTTGAGGTTCCGTTTTAGGAATCCAAGTACTCTTAATGCTTTGGATATTGTCGTGTCCATGTGAAGGTTATATTTCATCTTCTTGTTCAGTTCAACTCCCAGGTATGGATGGTGCTCGACGATGTTGAGGTGTTGGCCCTGCACTTGGTAGCAATAGTTACTCTTAGCCCTTTTGTTTGTGGCTTGCATAATGGCACATTTTGCGACATTTAATTCCATTTGCCAGGTCACATCTGCCCACTGTTGGACAGTATCGAGCTCTTCCTGTAAAGCTAGATGATCATTTACTGATGTTATTGGACCATAGATGACACAGTCGTCTGCAAATAGTCCTTTAGCTTATTTGTAGTTGATGAATCTATCTATGTAGATTAAGTCGCTTTTGGACTACTTGTTTTCAATGGACAAATGACGATGTGAATGAGTCCATGTAACTTATCTGTTGTTAAGGGTTCTTAGTAGCTTTCGTTTTCAATTTTTTATGCATGGTAAGTAAATGACGACACATTGAGGCTGTCACATTTGCAGCACATCCACTGCACATTTGACATTTATAATAACTCATAATCTGTAGTACATGAGCGATGATGCAATATACTACAACAGTCACAACATGAAAATAGAATTGCACAGTTTATATGTACAAAAGCACACACTGACCATGCACTTGTTCTACATTTGAATAGGTATGGTCATCGGCTGGTCTATCAAGGTTTTCCTTTCAGTCTGTTTTGGTTATACATGTTTGTGTGTCGATCCCCTCCTGCATGACTTACAAAGCTCAGGCTTGGGAATGAAAATAGGCCATATGAACTGCTCCACAACAGCATGTGCGGACGACATTACTATCAACACTACTGATTCAGGAGAAGCTCAAATACTACTAAACATGGAATATAACTTTAGCTGTGATCAGCATTACAAGTTACAACCACAGAAAGTGTTGTCATCGAAATGCAACAAGTTTAATGCTAAAAAATGAAAACTTGTCATCAGTTAATTTCACCACTCATCTTGTAATTCAACATGGAAAGACCGATAAAGAAACTATAGAAAAAACTATTTCAGATAATATTTCTAAAGCACGTCGAACTGCTTATAGTCTTATGTCCGCCAGATGTCATGGTTACAACGGACTCCATCCCAGTAACTCAAATCACATTTTGAAAATATACATTATTCCAACTTTGTTATATGGCTTAGAAGTAATCTTACCCAACAGGAGTGGCTTAGAAAAGCTGGAACTATATCAAAAGAAGCTATTAAAGCAAATCTTATCACTACCACAGAGTGCCCCCGATGTTGTTCCACATATCATCTCTGGTTTAATTCCTGTCGAAGGCACCGTGATCAATACAACATGTGGGGACGGTGATTGGTAGCGTACGGGGACGGTGTTTTTGAAGCGGGCAGAGTCATGTAGGTTGGCTTTTTCGGGTAGATTCTGACAGATTTTGCAATAATTGGTCATTGATGTAATTTCAACGGAACATTATGATTATTTACGAATTGATGTAGCATAGTTTCCATGCTCAACACGCCCTGGAAGTATGCAAACACTTAACGAATGTACAAGAGGGTAGCGAATCTAGACAACGGAACCTACTTTTTCGCTTGTTTTCATGCATTCTACGTCTATTTAAGCTATCATTTTTACTCCAGCAAATGTAATAGAACGAGAGAGAGGGACGAAGATCACAGCATCGCATGGGGACGGAGATTTATTTTTGTATTTTAAATTAATGTAGAATTGAGACCTTAGGTGATGGATTTTGTTCAACAATTCCCCTATTTTTCACGTTTTATTGCCCTGAAAGAGGTGTAATGCTATTTCCTAATGGCGGAAATAGCTTGTAGTCGGTAAACTGTTAGCTAGACCCCAAAATCATATAATAAAATAAGCCCTGAAGTTACATATACATCAAAAATATATAATAGAGATGGTGATTTTTTGGGACACTTGTAATCTCCCGGTGAATTCCGGGTTGTGATCTCCGTTGCCAAGACACGTTGGTCAACAACGGTTAGGAGCTAAGTCCTTCTTTGACGTTTGACAAATTCAAGTATAATGATAGAGGAAGTAGTATTCAGTCACTAATGCCATCATCATTATCAGACTGTAGTCGTAAATGCCTTAAATACAAGTTTCGAAAAAAGATAAATAAAGAATGTAAATATGACAAAGTAAAAACTTCAAAAAAATAATAAACAAACAAAAATAGAAAAAAATCCGAGAGCTTATATCGTTCACCGTGGCTGATATAGGCAGTCTAACTTACCTAAAATGTTTAAGGATCTCAATTTCAAGTACGTCAATATAGACCTCTTGTCATATGGACTAGTGTTAAACTGTTTCCCACTAGTAGCCAGTATGGATGTGTTACAAACCTATACTTGTCAAATATTTTGAAGTGGACTATATAAGACTCTTGTGTCTAAGTAGGTTTTAAGCGGCCACGTCGTAGTTCAGATGAAAAGCTCTTTAAATCGTTTATCCATAAGATCCAATGTCAAACTAAGCAGCCCGTTGTCAACTCTGTTGGATGAGATGCAGACTTTCCGGAAGCATTTTAAAAGTGACCTAGGAAGGATTAGGGTCTTAGGGTTTGGTTCAAATTGGTTCTTTGGCGTCAGTAGAGAGATAAAGGAATTCCTTCCAATGAGGTTCAATGTTTAACTTTGTTTTCCACTGGCAGCCATCTTAGATGAAATAGTGATTTTCCGGACATATTTTTGAAAGGGGCCAACTAAGGACATTGTGAGTTTTGGGTTCCAATATGGCTTGCAGTTTCATTGGCTTTGAGTGTGTTCTCCCAGAGTTTTTTGATTCGGTATGCATTTGCCGCTGCATATTAATACTGGTTTTATTTCATTTTTAGTCATTTCAGTATATATCAGGATATTTTCACTTTATAATTTTTGAGAATCCACATGGTTCACTCCATTGTAGAGTATACTTTATCACTATATATCTTTAGGCCATCTCTGACTACATTAAGTAATGAAGTTATGAGCTTAAAAAGGGGTTTTAAATCATCATATTCCAAACAAAAAGGACTTTTGTGAAAAAGTTCGGTTTCAGACAGACTAGAGGATCTTTGATTTCTCCTTTAATGTCCAATGTTAAAACTATGTGTACTGCTGGATGTTATCTTGCATATGTTGTATATTGATTGATTTAAAGTGTCGAAGTAGTTTCATAGTAGAAGATCTTAAAAAAATAACAAAATACTGTAAATTTAGTTTCAGCATATAGCCATTTCGGCAACTTATGTCTCTTCAGTGCAGATAAAATCAAAATATTTGGAAAACCACAAACCAAAATTTGTAAAATCTGATAAGCAAACATAACAAAAACGATCTTAATGGAATTCCAATATCAGCTAATGACAGAGCTATGCAAGAGATAGATACTCCTTATAGTTTTAAGCAATTTTCTAAAATTTATATATTGCAAGTTTTCAGATAAAATTGGATTTCAGGTCAGCGCCGACGCAGTAAATACTGAGTTGTTGAATACCTTCGGGAACTAACAGTCAATCAGCAGAGGCATCGTCTATAAATGTATTTTCTCACAGGGGCCAATGCAAAACTAAGTTCACCGCTGTTGTAACGGTACTGTGTTTTCCATCGGCGGTCATTTTGGATAAGATACACACGTACCGCACATTATTTATAAAGGGGACTTGGTCGTTTTGATTTATAGACACTCTTTAGAAAGGTACAACTCAGAAACGATCGTGACCAAGTTTTCGCCAAGTACGAAAGGTCTGAGATGTTTGAATGAATTTCCAATCCGTCTTCCCCATCATTTTCAATGTAAAACTGTATACCCTGCTTGCAGCCATCTTGAATGAGATGCGGAAATAACGGACACTTCTTGTAAGGGGTAATATACCCAAAGACCATTGTGACCAAGTTTTCTTTCAATTAATACAGTGGTTTCATTGATGTTTGAATAAAAAGCTTGCGACGGACGGAGGGCTAACGCATAGTGTTGGTAATTAAGCTCATCCCGACTATGCCAGGTGGACTAAACACTCAATATCCTTTAAAGTAGTGGGGTAAGAGGAAGATCATTTTATTTTCATGGGGGAGGATTGGGCGATTTTGCAAATAACCTAATCTGGGTGCAAGTGAAAATAAATAATGTAAAAGTACCTTTATTCGAGGACAACCATTTCGTGGTTTTTTTAAGGATCATTATTTCGAGGGTACCTAAATTCGTTCTTTCGAAGTCTATGCATTAAAACTCTAGGACAAAAATGCATTATGTTGGAAGTCTAAATGTAGTAACACTCTAGGGGAAAATGCAGTTCGTTGAGAGTTAAATTTCGTGATTTTACCGAACCACGAAATCCACGAAAATTGGATCCCCACGAACAATAGTACTTCCACAGTATTCTAATCTCACTGGTCATAACCATAAATTGATTAATTTTGATTTGAAGAAAAAAGTCTTTGTTGCAAATGCAAATAAATAATTTGATGTGACAGTTGGTGAAAATAAATAGGACATTTAATAGCCGGTTTGTCGGGAAACAAATAAAGTGATCGGGCAACGGATGACATTGATTGAAAGAACACTGTGCTAGTAAATTGTTCTTTAGAGAAATTCTCATATGGATATACTATCATACTTTCAAATTTTTGCATTTTATATTTCTTTTGTGTTTTATCCTAATGTTATTCCGGCCAGCTGTTTGTAGTGCCCACATCTCACCATTGGCATAGGACATTAGTGCTTTCACACTCAAACCGGTGCAAGGGCCGCGTCTTCTACTTATTATGAGGTTTAAGCAATCTCATTATTGAAGGCCTCATATTGACTTTAAGACAACCAAACAAAAAAAACAAAGAAAAACGTTGTTCCATTGCGTGGTTACGTATTTGTATATTGTTTCATTGTCTATTGTCCATTTTTGTCCAAAACGAAGTGGCTAAGTATTATGTGAATTCTCCGGTTACATCTTAATCTCATGCCATTCTCCGAATATTTCTGACCAATGACTTTTGACTGAAATTTTCTTGGAATGCAGCTTGCTTACCATAACAATTTAGTGCGACTTTGCTCTAAATTTGTGGCCATTGCCAATAACGTAGCGGGTATCATAAAGTATTCTAGACGCCTTTCACATCAATTCACATTATTAACTCGGATTTAATTTCATGAAAACTTTAATGATGTTTAAATTGTTGAACATAATCTATCAATTAAAGTCTTAGGTCTAAGGAAAATAGAATACAAAAAAATCAATCTCCGTCCCCATATGATGCCGTGATCTTCGTCCCCATACGCAACATTACATTTTCGTTGAAAACAACCTTTCATTATGCTTTTGAGATATTCTGATGATACATGAAACCTCTCTCTTTCTATCGCATTTGCTGGAATAAAAATGACAGGTTCAATAGACGTAGAATGCATAAAAACAAGCGAAAAGGTACCGGTAGGTGCCGTTGTCTAGATCCGCTACCCCTTTGTACATTCGTTAAGTGTTTGCATACTTCCAGGGCGTGTCAGAGACATATAAACACAGAGATTAGAAACTTGTTAACTAATTAGTTGTGATATGTAGAACTACAAGCGGCCACAAATGGGTACACTTTTTTGCAGTACACTTCTCCCACAATTCTTATCGTAGAAAAATAAAAATTAGCTCATCAGACTCCAAAATGATTCCCATAACGCTAATCAGAATTATTTTTTCGATATCTTAAAAAATAAGTTTTTTATGACCAGTTAAAGTTTACAAATTGAATTCAATTTATCGATTGAATTGAGAAATTGTGTTATTTTGGGTTTTTATATGGTGTAAAATGTCAAACACTACTTTTTTCATATACAATGTAGAATTTTAAAAAATAGATCTTGTAAAAGACGAAACCTTGCAATTTCGCTCATTGAAAATTTTATTTCGATATCTTTATTCGCTCTTGAGCTATGTAGTTTTAAAACTGAGTGTTTTTTATTTAGTGGCCACGATATTTAGCTAATCTCTGTATTTATATGTCCCTGGGCGTGTTGAGGATGGAACTATGCTACATCAATTCGTAAATAATCCTAATGTTCCGTTAAAACTACATCAATGACCAATTATTGCAAGATCTGTCAGAATCTACTCGAAAAAGCCAACCTACATGACTCTGCCCGCTTCAAAATCACCGTCCCCGTACGCTACCAATCACCGTCCCCACATGTTGAATTGATCACGGTGAATATTGGAGGTGAAGAAGAATACAGATACAGATGCATAGTTTGTGTTTGTAAGTTTGTCAGCTTCAATTATGTAAGTGCATTATAAAAATAACAAAATGCCGGCGATTAGTTTTGCACGTTTTCAGTCTAATTTTCCCGCGTTTATTGTTTTCTCCTTCGGATCAATTTTCTCTGTTAATTTTGGAACTACTCGGAGTTTTACTTGATGACAACGACACTCAAGACGTAAATATTTTGATCACGTGATTGGACTTCGCCAAGCCATCATGGCGGTCTCAAGCTTCCAGAGTATTGACAGCATAAAACCTGTGGAAGCAATGCCTGTAGGCAGTCCAAATCTACCTCGTTCTACTCTCAGTGAAATAAATTCATTAGAAGAGAATGGCGTACCTTTAAATACCCGATGGACGTTTTGGTTGGACAAGTACGAAAGTTGATTTTTGTTCTTCACGTGAAAACAACGGAGTTCAAAAACCTACAATTTTGTCCATCTCTTCATTATTTTACAAACTGACAATCCAAAACAATTATTGTCAGATTTACACAAAGCATTGTAAAACTGTTTTATCTATGTGGGAACGGTAAAGTTTATATGAATGCTCCTTTCGTTTAAACATAATCCGGGTGATTTCGAGATCATCCGGCCTTGAAACAGTCCGGCCTTATGACAATCCGGCCTTGGTCTATCCGTCCCTGTATTGTTAATTGATACTATATTGTTGTTTTGTTTAGTTTGGTCATGATATCAGAGATAGAAAGTCGTAATATTTATTGTTCAGACTTATATTGATGCATTTATTACTGAGAAATTTGTCATAAAAATTGCTGCAGAATATAGGAACGAATGAGTTTTAACCATTTATGAAATCGTACAGTGAGGCCTGATAGCCTCTGAACTATGTACCATGTTTATTTTTATTTGAAATGTTAGCAATGCCTATATTTAAGAAACAATTGCAGACTGAGAACACCGAAGAACAAAATTCAAGTGGATAAAATAAATCAAGAGTCCAAATCCACGGCAAATATGAGAACACCAGATAAAAGACCATAGTCACGATACACAAAAATGCTAAATATAACACTAAAACTTCAGAACATGAGTTTGCTTTCCATCTTCCAAGGTAAAAAAATGGCATATGAAGTTGAATTTTTCTCATGGCAAAAACAAATTCAATTTCTTATAACAACTTTTCGCGGAAAACAATAGTTATACATTAATTATCGTAAGGCCGGATCTACTTTTAAAACAGGGCCGGATTGGAATGAGGCTGGATAGGCAGGGACGGATTTGTCGTAAGAGCGGAATGTCTTGTTACCAATCCGGGCATGCAAGGTCGGTTTGCTTTATTTGTCGTTTGCTAATCCCTTTTTGGATGTTTTTGATATTGCCTGCCTCGGAGGCAGGCAAGGAAGAAAACATCTCGGGCTTCGAATCCCAAAAGGGATTAGTCATTTGCATGACCACCCACATTCATATACCCAATTTGAAAGATTATGCATATAATAATTGTTTATGTTTTTCCTGTCAAGATTTAATTGCAATTGGTTATTTGGATAGGCTGAATTTTTCAGAGTTTTAATTAGGGAACTATTGTGCAAAGCTTCAGAGGAAGATCCCAAAGACGAACTGACAAATCAACATTTTCTGAGACTGAGTTACAATCTCAGAAACAAAAGTTTTAAACTGTAATAAGAAAACTTCCTAAACAAAAGTATTTTGCATTGTTGTGAAAAGGTGCACAGTTTGGACAAAATTCAAAGAATCCCAATAAAGATTTGGACAACTGCTCATATGTTGTTAACTTTGAACACAATACTAGGAATTCTTAAAAAATGCTACTAAAAGCTGCTTCACTACATTTTTTATTATACTCCCGTGATGATAATTAAGTTGGTGGGGGGCATATGGTTTTACCCCTGTCTGTCTTCCATCCGTCCGTCTGAGGGGGGTACATGGTTTTTATGCTAGAAAGTTTTTATTTTGCAGATCATTTTTACATACCGGTATGTTGAAGATGAGCATGTGATAAGGATTTTGATTTTGGTGCATTTTTGTCAAAAATATACATGTACATTGTTGAATAATGACCCTCAATGGTTATATGGTTTGGTCTAATTAAGGCTTGCAAATTTCATAGCTATGGTAAAATTTGATGAATAATTCTGACCATATATTGTTAGTTGTTTGGGTCATAAATGTCATTCTGACCTTATACTTACAGATTTCATGGCTGTAAATAGTTGGGATTAATAGTTATGATCATTTATGGCTATCTGTGGTCAGGTTTGGTCATAAAATGTCATTTGGCCTTATGCTTTCAAATTTCATGGATTTCGAAATAGTTGCGATTAATAATTGTGTTCATTTATGGCTATCTGTGGTCAGGTTGGGCCATAAAATGACATTTTGGCCTTATGCTTACAGATTTCATGTCTGTGGAAATAATTGGGATTAAAAATTATGATCATTTATGGCTATCTGTGGTCAGGCTGGGTCATATAATGTCATTCTGATCTTATGCTTGCAGATTTCATGGCTGTGGAAATTGTTGCGAGTAATAATATATGACCATTTATGGTTATCTGTGGCCAAGTTGAGTCATGAAATGTCATTTTGACCTTATGCTCACAGAGTTACTCTGACCATATAAGTTCTCTTTCAGTCTGTTGGTTGGTTGGTTATAATCTCAAAATAGTAACAACCATATAACTTAAGAATTTCAAGGAAATGGAAACATAAAAATGCTCAATTCATTTGATATTGATTTGAAATATTTTGTTCCTAAAACTAATCATAATTTGATTGATGTTGATGTGTTTCTGCCTACTGGTTGTTTAAAAGTGCATACAATTTACACCTTTTTTTAAATAAAAGCTGCGTCTCAATGTTGAAAATCAATTTGCTGCAAAACTTAATTGATCCCTACTAACCCGTGTCAACTTCACGTCTCGTCAGCTTATAATATATTGGTTTGTCATGTTTATATTTTTTAACAGTTGAATAAATATTTGATTCCTTAAATCATATATCAACGTCAAATTCCATATAGAAAGCATATATTTAAATATTTCCTTCTTACGTCACATACTTTAAAATCTCAAAGACTTTAAAATTTCATAACCCCTGTATGAAATCTGCAAGTACATGACAAAAACCGGAACTGGAACTTGCAGTTTTCATAGACTTTTAAATCTCATACGACACCGCGCAACTCCTCCTACACTTTTAATGCTAGGAAGTTTTTTTTTTAATTTTGCAGATCATTTGTGCCTATATTAAAGATGTGCGTGTGGTAAGGATTTTCATTTTGGTTAATTTTTGTCAAAAATATACATTGTTGAACTTACTCATTTTTTTTGGAAATTTTGTGATAGAGGGCACATAGTTTGTCCGCGCAATTCCTCCTACAGTTTTGATGCTAGGAAATTTTTATTTTGCAGATATTTTGTACCTATATTGAAGATGTGCATGTGGTAAGGATTTTTATTTTGGTTAGGTTAATTTTTGTCAAAATTATACATTTTAGTCATTTTTTGGTGATTTAGTAATAGAGGGTACTTAGTTTGTCTGTGCAACTTCTCCTACAGTTTTGATGCTAGGAAGATTTTATTTTTGAGATAATTTGTACCTGTATCATGTGTGTATTGAAGATGTGCATGTTGGAAGTATTTTGATTTTGATGCATTTTTGGAAAAAATTCACATTGTTGAACTTAGTCATTTTTTGGGTGAATTATTAATAGAGGGTACACAGATTGTCCACACAACTCCTCCTACAGTTTTGATGCTAGGAAGCTTTTATATTGCAGATCATTTGTACCTATATTGAAGATGTGCATGTGCTATGTATTTTGATTTCGGTTCATTTTTTTTATTTTCAAAAATATACATTTAATTTTTTGATGATTTAGTAAGAAGGTACATTGATTATCTGTGCGACCTAGAATAACTTGTTTAGCGGGGGCATCATATGTGTCTTACAGACACAAATATTACTAAAAAATCCCAATTTGATTCAACCTTGCGCGAGGGCATGTCATCCTAGTTCTATTTTCTTTCATTCAAATATTGTCTTATCAGACATGACTACAGATCAGGGATTTTATAATTTTACATCTTTGTATAGAGAAGTGAAGCTATTGAAGTTCACCTATACAAAATTTGATATTTTGAAATGCAATATCTTCAGTGTTACAATAAATATGATCTTGAAATTTGGATATGATGGATATTAATATGATGTTCCACACATATGACCAAAATAGGAATTATACATGTACTTCTACGAAAACCTAATGCATTTAGAATCATACTCCTACAAAAGACAAAACCATACTTCTACAAAATCCAAAAGAATAAAACTACACTTCTACAAAGTAATACATGTAATACAGCAATAGAACCACACATCACTAAAACTCAAAGCAATACATCCATACCTCTCCAAAACCAAAAGCAATAGAACCATACTCCTACAAATTTAAAATCCAAAATTAACTATATTTCACGGGATTGTCCAAGCCCTATGCAGTAGAACAATAATCTTACAACACCAAAAGCATTGAAGCAATATATTATCCATACTCCCACAAAATCAAATGCAATAAAACCAAACTCTACAAAACCAAAGAAAGGTATGAGAATTGTACTTCTATAAAAATAAGGCAATAAAGCAATAGAAATATACACTTCTGCAAACATATGGAACCATATTTCCCAACCAAGCCCACTGCAACAAAATCATGCTCCGAACAAACAGAACCATACTTCTACAAAATCCAAATTATTGGAACCATACTCCTACAAACACCAAAAGCAATGATGCAATAAGAACATACTTCTATGTTTGAGTTCTAGTGCTGCTGATCAGGAATTACTTTCCGAAATGGCCATAGAGCTTATTAGAATTTATTACAATTTTAGTTAACTTACGGGTATGCATTATGGTCTCAAGTTCATTTACTCCATATCCTTTCAGAAAAATTTAAAAAACCAGGCAATAAAGCAATAAAAACACTCACACAACCAAGACCCAAAGTAATAGAATCAGACTATATAAGCCAAAAACAATACAACTATACTTTTACCGACCCAAAGTAATAGAATCAGACTATATAAGCCAAAAACAATACAACCATACTTTTACCAAATCAAAATCAAGAGGAGCATACTCCTATGAACATGATGAAACCTAAAGCTCCTACAAAATCAAAAGCCATAAGCAGTACATTAAGTAGAAACATTTCTACAAAAACCTAAAGCAATACAGCAATAATCCTATAAAACCAATAGAATCACAGGTCTCTAAAGAATTATATTTCAATAAAGCCCAAAACAAAATTGGTACATGTACTTTACCAAACCAAAAGAATAGAATTAAATTTCCACAATTTTTCATCGATTCAAAGCTGCCAAGATGTTATAATACATGTACACTGTGGAAAGTAAATCTCCAAGCCTTTACATTAAACAGGGGAATCTTAGAGGATCTGCATGAGATCGGTTCATTCCAAGAACAAGTGAGATGTAAACATGGTAAATCAAAGTAAGTTTATAATTAGTAATCAAAATAAGTTTCATATTTGCATTGGTGTTTATATCATTGTTTTATAACAAATTGACAATTCAATTTACCTTAATATCACATAATTTGTGATAGATCTGAAATTTTCTACTATAATATATTTTTTATTTAGGTCAATACCAGGGACTACTGTTGCAGAGTATGAAGCTACGTTACGTAAACTGTATACTGTTAGCTCTGTTCAGGTAAGTCTTTGGCTGAGTATGAAGCTACATTACTTAAACTGTATACAAGCTACGTTACGGAAACTGTATACTGTTAGCTCTGTTCATGTAAGTCTGGTAGAGTATGAAGCTACGTTACAGAAACTGTATATTGTAAGCTCTGTGGTAAATCGGTGGCAGAGTATGAAGCTACATTAGGGAAACTGTATACTGTTAGCTCTGTTCAGGTGAGTCTGTTGCAGAGTATGAAGCTACGTTACGGAAACTGTAAAAGGTCCAAACAACATGGCATTATATAGACAACAAAAATTAAAAAAAAATCAAAGGTCACAAAAAGAGACAATACAAAGGAAAACAACAGAAACAACATCACCATAACAAACATATATAAACATGAACATCACAAAACTTACACATGTTGTGAGAAAGTATTGCTTTGATGTTTTGTTTTACAACGTACACTGTATGATATGGAAACCTCTTCTAATATGTATTTCATGCACTTGTTCATTCCTATATATTGTTTGGTTATTCTTGGTAATAATATTTTAAAATGCCCCTCTTAAAGACCCTTTCAACATAAATAATGATCTGTAATTTTTGGCAATAATTGATTACCTACATGCAATTTCCCATGAAAATGCTGGAAGGACACAGATTATGACATGAAGTTTTAGTGGGAAAATGTATGTGACACTTCAATTTCCACAAGAAAATGACCGTTCTTCATTTATTATGAAAGGGGCCTTTGTATGGAAAGTTTGAATATGTTTACAGCAACCATTCATTGACTTTCTTATTTACAGGGATTTTGGAGTGTATACAACAATATTCCAGATGTAGATAAACTGAATGTAAGATATACGTATCATTTAATGAGAGAAGAAAGAAGACCTGTTTGGTATGTATCCGGGTCTGTAATTAATTTCATAGGATCAACTAGCCCACATTTTGATGACTTCAAAAATAATAAATGTAAACAAAATGCTGTGGCATTGCAGGCCAAAAAGAAACTTTTTATAGCGTCAAGACAAGGAAAGCCATGGTCAAACATTGTCAAAGTGTCCATGCTTAAAAATATATTTTTGTCATTTCTGAAATGTGTGCACAATCTCTCAGCTCAGATTTATTGATCTGAGCCGAGAGATTTTATTGATCTATTAATTACTGCTTAACATCTACTTAGCAAATATTTCAGCTATATTTAGACTAGAGCAAGTTGATATATAATCAGTTTGGTCATGGAAAACGGTCCTGCAACTTTGAAATTATGACTGCCACTAGAAAAGTAGAATGCAATGAACAGGTGCATAAATTTACCCTTCTAACTGGCCACATACAGACCACAGAAGAAAGCCTATAATTGCAAGGCAATATTAAAAGGGGCATGTTCTGCACAGCTAATACAAAATAACTTGCATATTTATGCATCCAATTTTAAGGGGATGTACATCTTCACTAGAAATACTGTGTCTTAATTCCTTTTCCCAGCATTCTCTTGGGGGTAATAATATAGCTTGTTCTTTAAGTTTAAACATTTAATATGAAATTGATATACATGAAGAAAGTTCTTTTGAAAACTGTTCTATAATTATGGATGTGAAAATTTGTTTCTCTGTATTACAGGGAGGATGAATTTAATTGTAATGGGGGAAACTGGAGGTTGAAGTGCCACAAGTTTGAGTCAGTAAGTCAGACATGTTTTAAGACCCTTTTAACATGTTTAAAAGTGTTAATGTGCCATGGGTATATTGTAGTGAGGTCAAAAAAATATGCTTGTTTCCTGCTAACATACTTAAAAAAAAATAGACTAGTTAGATCATGTAGATAGGAAAATTATTTTATTATTTTTTTTAATTAATTTTTTTTTCTGGCATCATTTTTCAGACAAGATCAAATTACACATATGTCACAGGTACATATCAGCATTAAAAACAAAATTTTATGTCTTTTGATGTACTAGTATGGTTAAAGTGGTATTTTATGAAATCTGTACTTAAAAAGATATATATCAATTTTTTTTTATCATCAGTCACTTTTCAAGATTGTATCATTTATCAGCTTGACGAAAGTTGTGACAGACAGACAGAATGACAAAAGTGTGAAACAGTATACACCCTTCTCCTTTGGAGCCCTGGTATAATTACAAGAATATATTATGAAAGGCCAGAATTGGGCAGAAAGAGCAGGAGAGAATATTTGGACAGACTGCATTTATAAAGATGCAGTCATTTATTCTCTCTCTGAAAGAATTTGGACTACAGCTTATTTTCTTTTAGTTTCTTCCTACCTTTTCTTATTTTTGAAATGCATGGATCGACCACCTGCCATGAGGATCTGGAACGCACAAACCGTTTGTTTTGTGGCCTGTCTTGTCCTCTTTTATACCATTTCATCCAAGGGGACGACCATTTGATTTTCAGGGAGGTCTTGGGCGATTTGGCCTAGAAAATTAATTAATTTTCACGAAAATCTCGAACAAATTATTTATTTTCACCAAATGTCCCATCAAATTATTCATTTGCATTTGTAACAAAAAACGTATTCTTCAAATCCAAATTAAATTATTTCATGACAAGTATAATTAGAATATTTATTTTCACTGACACCAAGATTAAATTATTTACACAAAACTCCCAAGTCCAAATGAAAATCAAATAGTTGTCCCTCAATGTGGTTTATGTTCTTTTGCCAAGCATGTTAAGACAAAAGTCAAAACACCTGACATTCAAGAGTTGCTCAATCTCCTCTATCCTTAATACTGGCTGTATTTCGTGACCACTTTGACGACAGGGGCTTGTTAGATATTATTATTATTTTGTATCAAGCCCCTGTGCTTTGACTATCAATAGACGCTTTACCAATTACACTGCATTTATTCGTTTCTTTTGTTTCATGTTATTGGCAAAAAATGTCCACATGCATTGTACTGTTGGGGAATGAGGCGAAAACTGATTGTTTGTCTTGATGACAGTATTTTTCAATGACGATCGACAGCACACTTGTTCTTCACGGTCGCAACCATATTTGTTGTGTGCAATACTGGAACCAGACTGGTGACGGGACGACATTCTGGAAATTCCGACTTCTGTTTTTTTAGTCCTGAAAAATTATTAGGGTCGGCGATTTTCGCTGTAAAAAAATAGGGTTGGTCAGGAAGCAGGATACAAACATATATTGTTTTTAGCCTGATTTGAAAGCTGGTGTAGAGACGAATGATATTTAGTGTCAGGAGCACAACATGCAGGGTTAAGCATAAAGAGATTATAAATTATGAAGCGCATTTGGCCAGTTATTGCGATTTAAAAGGCGACTGTGAAGTGGGAGCCGAACAAATGTTTTTAATGCAACAAACTATTTACTTCACTATTTGAATACACACTACAATGACTTGTTAATGATTTTTGTAACTATGAATGGGAACATGCATGACCTAAATAAATACCATTATAATTTAATTCATAAGTATATAACACCAATCGCGGAATATTAAGCACTAATTGATACTCAAAATAATAAATACATTACTGACTTGGAAAATTTATAATCGTAATGTTATAAACGTAATTTTACAATACTTAAACAAACGTTCTCAGTAATAAATGAAAAGGTTGTATTCAAGGTCATCTTCGCACAAATTTTGATTAAAATCAAAATAGAAGCTTATAGACAGATATGTAGAATATTTGGGACACTACAGGAGCACACCAGTACGATTCAGCATAAAAAAGATATTTGGATTGCTGCTTCTAATCAGAAATGTATCTTATAGAATTTGGGGTACCACAGGGAAAAATTACGAAGTTTGCTGAAAACAGAAAGGTCTAAGTAGGGGAACAAATATTAGATAAGCCTAATATTAAATCAATCAATTGAACACTGCAATCTGCTGACATTGCCAATAATTATTGTAATAAAACTTAAGATTGACTGGGCAGAGATTGCCTTAAACTTTGAACTGGGGTAATTCTACTTTTTCAGTGTAGTGCCAACATTAGATGTAAAAAAATTATAATCAAATTAATCATTAATAATCATTTACTTATCTTTATAGTGACACTTTTCAAAAACAAATCGTTTGTTATTTGTATGCCCAACAATGTAAATAGAAACATTCGCCAATTAAACAATTATTGATCTTTTAATAAGATCACCATGTGTTTGGTCTATTGTACCTATTCATGTTTTGGAATGATCAAATCCTGAATGACAGGTAACTCCCCCAGTCAACCTAAACTTTTCTTACAATACATCAAGGACATCTAAATACTTATATATTTTTATATAAAAAGTAGAGAAAGAAGTATAGAACCATGAAGAATCTATTTTCAGAAAATACCTCTTGTATACATGCTTTACATCTTCAACAAAGAAAACAAAACTTAATTAGTAGCCAATAAAAGTAAGGATTTGTCCCTTGATGCTTTCACAAAAATCTTATTTTCTTTTTTGTAGCCAAGAGTTTGGAAAGAGCTTTTATTGGCAGCCATAGGAGAACAATTTTCAGACTGCTTAGCAGAGGGTAAGATACAGGATCAGTATACTTAATGGCTTAATTTGTTAAAAAGTGTGTGTTGGACAAACAGAAAATCTGTATACATAGTGGTACAAAACAAACAATACAAGATCTGTTAAAATGTTGTTAAATGTCGTATGCAAATCATATTCATCAGAATGGAATACACATAGCAGTTTTTGTCCTGTTAAGTGTCTTTTAAGTGGTATTTTTGTTTTCTTAATGATGAAATTGTGTCATTGCTACAACTCTTTTGTTCTTTTGAGGCAGGCCTTAGATATTTGATAATAGCTGGATTATTTTTAAGCCATGTATAATGTAGCATGGATGGTGGCTTTTGACCTTGAACTTTGTCGTTAAGGTCAGACTCTTGCTTTCTTAATGGCATTGTTTTGTCCAGGATGCATATTTTTTTTATGTCTTTTGATACAGGATTTTTGTATTTGGCATGTGAATAGATCACTTCAATATTTTGTGTCGGAGGTCATGGTTTATGTGTCCTGAAGGTTAGAGTTTTGCTTTCTTGTTGTCCATTGCATATGACCTTACTAGTCTACTAGTTCCTATTGTGTAACCAATTTAGCAATTTCAGTAAAATTGCTGGTAAGGTTACCCTCCATGTTAAAATGTCAAATACAACAACTTTGAAGTTTTTATGCCCCCACGACTAAAAGTCTGGGGGCATTATTGTTTTACCCTTGTCTGTCCGTTCGTTTGTACGTTCTTCTGTTCATCCATGCATTCGTCCGTCTGTATGAATAAAAACACAACTCTAAATGTTTTTCAGAAACTTTGCTAGCAAATTTCAACAACTTCAAAGGAATCTAACTTAAAATGAGTAGATGTACAAACACACATCATTTGGAATTTTCAAAATGGCTGCCGTTGCCATGAAAACTGAAAAAAAGGACGGAAAATTCAAGTGTCTCAAATTTGATGAAACTTTATTGGAAGGTTTCCTAGCACCCATAGAAATAATTTTGGGCTCAGAATTTTCAAAATGGCAGCCGTTGCCATCAGTCAGGGGACAGACTGGAGTAAGTCTTAATTATTTTAGACCTCTTCAGGTCTGGAATTATAGGTTTTGTTGAGCAATTTTGACCAGAACAAGTCTTAAAATTGATCAGACTTGTACAAGTCTAAGAGAAATTACCATTTTATGTTTTTTTGTGCTTAATGGATATTTGCAATTATCCTTCATATTGTTTATTATTGAAAAAGAAACATGACTAGTACCTTGTAATTTAAAACAAAAAGCTATGCCAATCTGCAAAAGCAGTTAGTTGATATTGATAATTTTGTTATCATTGATAACAATTTTTAATTGATTGTACCTGCTGTCCTAATTTTGCCCAAGTAACCAATAATTTTCTGATAAAAATGGAAAATTAAACTTCCATGTAATTCCAATAAGGTCTGGACGCCCCACCTCTAGATACTGACGCTTGGCTCATTAAAATGGTCAATTTAGGGCTGTTCCAGAAAAATTGACATGGGGGGGTTTTAAGGCACTTTTCATAGACCCCCACCACCTATAGAATTCCTCCCCATATGTACAATACAAAAGGATGAAGAAAACACAACCACCAACAGCAATTTATATAAAGTGCCTTCAAAGGGTCCCAGACCAACTTTTCTGGAACAGCCCTTAGCAATTTTTAGACTTGTGCAAGTCTAAGTAACTATAAAATTTGAAACACCTGAGTAACAGGAAATAAACATTAGACTTCATCAGGTCTAAAAATTTTAGACTTAAAGAGGTCAATGCATACAAAATGAAGAAAATTAAAGACTAAAACAAGTCTAAAACTCTGCAGACTTGTATAAGTCTGTCCCCTGACTGGCTATAGAAACTGAAAAAACGCGGGAAAATTAAAAATGCCTCAAATTGGATGAAACTTTACAGAAAGGTTCCCAACTATCAATAATATAAGGGCTCACCACTTGGAAATATGGTTGCTGATCGAAATTTTGAAAGGGAGATAATTCAGCTATATTTTGTGGAAAAATGGGAGGTATTTCATCATGTCCATACTTGTACTATGACAACACATGTACTGTGTCCACACCTGTATTGTGTTCAAACACACTTAAAGTTGCACATACCCTATTGATTCAGGGTTCAGTAAGCGGGGGCATAATTGGTTGTCATTCGGCAACAGCTCTAGTTTGTAAATAAATCAGTAAACTGGCAAGAGCAACATGTTTTGGGTTACTTTCCTCTTATTCTTAGCCAATTCTGCAGAACTTTTCTATTTGACAAAAATAATCTATCTTAAAATAAAAAGGTTTCCCATTACCCTCAATGTTAAAGTTGGAAAATACTGCATGAAATTCTGTAAATTTGAGTTGTTGAATTCCACAACATTGTCAAATGCAGCGACGTTGTTTAATTCTCCATTTTCCGGACTGATTAGTAAAGTCTTATGTTACAAGGATGCTTAGTTTGTGGTAGCATCATTTATTAGGGTTAAAAGGGATTTTCTGAGTACCAAGTTTTCCTATATGGAATTCCAGTACCTAGTATTCTTACATGGAATTTCAGTGCCGAGTCATTCTGTTACCAATTTTTCTTACATGGAATTGTGGTAGCAAGTCTTCCTGAATGAAATTCCAGTAACAAGTCGTTCCCTTACCAAGTCTTCCTTAATGGAATTCCTGTAATAAGTCATTCCATTACCAAGTATTCCTACATGGAATTCCAATACCAAGTCATTCCATTACCTAGTCTTATTTCATGGAATTTCAGTGCCAAGTCCTTCTGTTACCAAGTTTTCTGAAATGGAATTGCGGGAGCAAGTCTTCGTGTATGGAATATCAGTTATAAGTAATTCCCTTACCAAGTCTTCCTGAATGAAATTCCAGTAACAAGTCATTCCCTTACCAAGTTTTCCTTTATGGAATTCCTGTAATAACTCATTCCATTACCAAGTATTCCTACATTGAATTCGAATACCTAGTCACTCCATTACCAAGTATTCCTACATGGAATTCCAATACCTAGTCATTTCATTACCAAGTATTCCTACATTGAATTCCAATACCTAGTCATTCCATTACCAAGTATTCCTAAATTGAATTCCAATACCAAGTCATTCCATTACCAAGTATTCCTACATTGAATCCATTACCAAGTCTTCTTTCATGGAATTCCAGTGCCATGGGGTTTTGCTCCTGTACCAAGTCTTCCTATATGGAATTCCTGTACCAAGTCTTCCTATATGAAATTCATGTATCAAGTCTTCCTATATGGAATTCCTGTACCAAGTCTTCCTATATGAAATTCATGTATCAAGTCTTCCTAAATGGAATTCCTGTACCAAGTCTTCCGATATGGAATTCCTGTACCAAGTCTTCCTATATGGAATTCCTGTACTAAGTGTTTTGTATATTGAGTTAAAGAACACAGTCCAGAGATATGGAATTTCAGTGCCAGGTTTAGTGATAGTAACAGTTGTTTGTTGTCTGAGCATCTTTAGTTGTAGTTTTCTAATTTTTGATTATATATTTTACAGGTGATGAAATAAGTGGTTTAAGTATAAGTGTAAGAGAACGAGATGACATTATACAGATATGGAATACACAAGCATTATTACATGAAGAAGCTACTGTCATAGAGAAAGTAAAGAAATTATTGCCTGACATTAATTTCTCTGCCATTTTCTATAAAGGTAACTACATTTACTATATTATGTAAATTTCTCTAATGTAATACCCCGATTACACTACTCCACAATCTCACTATGACTGAGAAAAAAAAGAATCTTGGTGCGATCAGGGCAGTCGTATTAGGATGGTAGTAAGTTTGTAGAAAGGTCTTCATGGTCATGGTGGTCATGCAAAAAAAAAAATCAGTGCAGTCATGGTCAAATTTGGTCATTGTAAGGTCACACTACAGTCATAATAAGGTCTTGGAAAGGTCGTTATAAGGTTTTCATGATTGCAGTAGCATCATAGTGGGATCCTGAGATGTCAGTTTAGAAGACAGCGCTGTGATCACAGTACAATGCTACTACGATATTATGACCATTCCAATTCTATTACATCTGTTCCAAATTTCTTCCAAGATCACCGCATGATTGAACTATGATATAAAAACCATAACACAAGGTCTTCAAACTTGGTATGTGAGTTGTTTACCACAAAGCTCAGGCCATGTTCGATTTTGGGTTCATAGGTCCTTGGGGGTTCTGGAGTTATGCCCCTTGAATCTTCGAAATTTTGCCAATTTTAGGGATTCCGACTGATAACTTGTGAATGAAATAACACAAGGTCTTCAAACTTGGTATGTGAATTGTTTACCACAAAACTCAGGCCAAGTATAATTTTGGGTTCAGAGGTCCAAGGGGTTCTGGAGTTATGCCCCTTGAAACTTTGAAATTTTGAGAATTTTAGGGTTTCCGGCTGATAACTTGTAAACGAAATAATACAAGGTCTTCAATCTTGGTATGTGAGTTGTTTACCACAAAACACAGGCCAAGTATAATTGGGTTCAGCTGTACACATAGTTCTTGAGTTATGCCCCTTTTAACTTAAAAATATTGTGAAACGTGGCGGGGTATCATGTAATGCACCATTACTATTTTTTATAGTTGCATTTTGTTTAGCATTTCTTTATGTTTATGGCATCAATCCTTTAGGGCATGAATTGGCATTCCAAAATAAAGATTAATTTATAATTTCCATGTACTTAAAAAGATCAAAGAAGAATGCAGTACCATCGTGATTACCTTGTGGACTATTACTCTAAAATTTCATTGAAATGTCTCTCACCTACCACCTCTTCTAACAGGTTTTGTTGATCTGAATGGAATGTTGTTGCAATCACTGAAATTTCAGGAAAATGGATAAATTGTTTGTTTCATAATATTTATATCAACTGTGGTCAAGATTGTGGTGATGTTGTACAAAAGTAGTAAGTTCTAGTAATGTCATGATAGAATCATGGGTTAATCGTGATGGGAACGTAGTAAGGTCGCGATGTAGTCATCATAGTTATCTTAACGTTGCAATAAGGACTTGATTATTGTTAGGAAGTTGTAATGAGATCCCAGTTAGTTCATAGCGTTATTTTGTATGATCATAGTTTGGTCGTGGAAGCATTGTAGAAATATTAAAAAATTGAAAAATGTACCATGACCTCTCCATGACCTTTAAAATATGTAAGTAGTATTAAGGTCTTCATGGCCGTTGCTTAGTGTGAAACAGGCATAAAAGAATACAGTTGTGATGTTAATACAATGTCTACAGAATTGTACTCTGTTACATTCTATCGTAATATGTTGATTAATTGGTATTTTGTTGTTGCCTGTTTTTGTGTCACCTGCACCTAGTTCAGGATTGTTGTGACGCATGCACCTAGTTCAGGATTGTTGTGTCGCCTGCACCTAGTGCAGGATTGACACATAGGGATCTCTATCTGTCGTCTTGCATCCGTCTGTTTGCTCAAAACTTTTTAGCATTGTCCGCATCTCCTCCTAAACCACTTTGTATTTTTCAACCAGTCTTGCAGGAATGCTTCATTATATGTTGAAGATGTGCACAATGCAATTTGTGTTTCTTTAATTTTGTTTTTTCTATATTTTACACTGTTTTTGGACTTTGTCATTTTATTGCTTATTTGAGTCATCACGGTATGTCTCCATTATTCGCAACTCCTCCTCATTGGCTTTGTATTTTTCAACCAAACTTGCTGGAATTCTTCATTATATGTTGAAGATGTGCACGGTGCATTTTATTTTTCTTTTCAGATTTTACGCTTTTTTTGGACTTTGTCATTTTAGCTTATTGGAGTCTTGAGGGTACAACTCCATTGTCCGCAACTCCTCCTCAATGGCTTTGTATTTTTCAACCAAACTTGCAGGAATGCTTCAGTATATGTTGAAGATGTGCAACATACATTTTGTTTTTCTTTCCTTTAATATTTGATTCCAGAATTCCATAATATCATTGAACTTGCACTCAGGTAATCAAGTCTAAGGGTATGCCCCCATTATCTTCAACTCCTCATAAACGGCCTGTATTTTTCTACCAAACTTTGAGGAATCAATGCTTCAGTATATAATGTAGATGTGCAACATGGACTTTGTAATTCTATTTCAAACACAGGAATTCTAAAATATATATAGTGCAGGCAACACATGTGTTCCGTGGAACACCCTTTTGGGGGGGGGTTCTTTTGTTGCATTTTTATATATCTGATTCAAACTTATTAAAGAAAGTGGCACTCAGCTTATTGATAATGACATAGTGCAATTCATATGGAATAAAATAAACCATTTTACATTAATTTACAAAAAAGAGGGCAAATAGTTGTTTTTGAAAAAAAAATGTTGTTTTTTGTATATTTGCAGCTTTCCAGACACATCAAGCATTTGAGGGTGATAAACACAAATCAAATTGGAAAGGGTAATATGAATGTATTGATGATGTGTAAATGTACCAAAAAAAGTTCAATATGCAAGAATGGATGTTTACTAGAGACAGAATGAAATGTGTGCAGGTTGATTGGACTGTCTATAAACTGGTTCTGTTTGTTTTATCCATGATCACAACAGCATAGTATATATGGGATGGATTGGATTGTGTATTCATTGGTTCATGATCACACAGTTGCATAGTATATATGTGGAATGAAGATTGTTGGTTACGTCGATTTGTGTGGAATCAGAGGGATCATAATTAATCATGATGTAATATTGAAATATCATTAGGGCATAATATCAGTTGTAAATAGTCAATACTTTCATTGAAAACTTATTTGACAGAAGAGAATATAAAAGTTGTGATACTAAAAATTCTTATTTTCCTTTATTTTCGATTTATATAAGCAACATTTTAAGGTCACATGTATTTTTTTTATTCTATGCTGTCAATTAACATGTCATAGAATAGGGAATTACAACCTATCAATCCTTCATAGCCTTAAGTAGGGAGATTTCCTTTCCTCTCAAAATGATACTAGGTGTAATAAAACTACAGTTTTGGACAAGTGGATAAAACTGACAAATAGTATCATACCTTAATTAAGTTACAGTAATTTCTGGAAATCTGTAGATTCTTAGTTCCTGCTCTAAACAACTGGAGGATGGTGGGGGGTACTAGAAAGTTTAACAAAATACCTGAGGCCTCCCAACTAAATTGGGAGAGTTGACAGGTATGATAGAGTTTTTTATTAATTTTAGACCATTAATGTAACTTTTATGCAGAGTTCTGAGGCAGCTTCTGCATTCTGAACTTTTGAAGATTAGTTTTAGATTTATAATTTTATACAACATTGAAGTATTCAGACTATATTTCTCATGCTTTTGTAATTGTGTCAGTATCCTATAATGACAAGGTTTTTTTTAAAATTTATTATTGTGTCAGTTTTTTGTTTGTTTGTTTGGTTTTTTCTTATACATTTTCAGTATTTATGTTAGTTACATTAAACTTTTTGTAACATTGTCAGACAGAAATCTAAACAAATTTAAGTGTTTTAGGTACTTCATTTGTCTAAAACTGCACATAAATGTTGGAAATTACAGGTTTTCACCCACAGACAACTACACAGTTAATGTAAGGTCTATACAAACCAATGACAAATTTACCATAAAGCATTTACGAACTCTGTGCATAAAATTGGTATTCAAATCATTTTGAAAAAAATTGTAAAACTGATTGATAATAATTACCAGAAACTATTTTTATCATGAACAATATTTTATTCTCCTTTTTTTTAAAGGTTGGATAATCTAACATGATCTATATAGAAATGATACAAGAAAACACATTTTCATGATTTTTTATGAATTACTAGTACATAAAAATGTATGTAATTAATAACACGCCCTGTCCTAAATTTTCTGCAAATTATATAATTATATATTTCTAAATAAGAGAAGATTTGATTGGATGAAACCATTCATTTGACTGGAAAATAATTCAGATATTTTGGCAAACAACCTGGCTATGACATCAAAGCAGGAAGCAAACCTGTTGATCCTTAATAGAACTAGCAGAATATACATGTATCAGTTTCCTTTGTGAGATTCAAACAATAATACAGCCTATTGATGTGGAATTGATGAAACTGTTTAAAATGTAATAAAACAATTTTGGCCATCTGTTTACTTGAAACATCCAGACTTATCGACCCTTAGAGAGGTTGCTTTCCGAGGGCTCTGCCTCCCTGGGTTGACAAATCTGGATATGTCCATGAACAGCGGGCCATATTTGTATAATGTTTCATTCATATAAGAAAATATATTTATTTTTGATACCACACAGTATACATTAAAAGGTCTAAATCTGGCTATTTGTGAAAAAGGTTTTAAGCCTATTGTTTTTGTTATAGAATTTTTAAGTATGTTGAAATCTGTTTAATTGAAGTAGTTTGAGAAAGAGACCCACACACACACGGAATTAGCTTAAATAAACAGGCATACCAAGACAAAGGCAATCATACATTATATTTGCTCACCAAAGTGTTTTGCTTGAATATCCCAGGCGTAGTCGGGACGACATATTGTTCTGTGCTCGTATCTCTATTATTAGCTCACATGGCCAAAGGCCATGTGAGCTTTTGCCATTACTCGGCGTCCGTCCGTCCGTCGTCCATCCGTTAACTTTTATTCAAAGATCTTCTCCTCTGAAACTGCTTGGCCAATACTAACCAAACTTGGCCTGAATCCTCACCAGGGTACGCTCTTTCAAGTTTGTGATTTTTATGTCCGTAGACCAAACAACATGGCCGCTGTTACTAAAAATAGAACATAGGGGTAAATTGCCGTTTTTTGCAAATTTCAGATATCAAAAATCTGACAGGAGTAAAAATGATCAGCATGATGAGATCTATCCGCCTTGCAATTTTGAAGAATATTCGATAACCCGTCTTGGAGTTATTTCCCCTTTTCTGTAAAATTTTCGTTTTTTTGTTACTTTTAGTCTTATATATTGAAAATGGTAGAAGATACAAGTGAAGTTTAAATTACAAAAATGGTCAGCATTTTCCTGCAATTTTGAAGAAAATTTGATGACCCATATAGGAGTTATGGCCCCTTTTTCTTTGAATTTACACAATTTTTTAACATTTTTACTTTTATTTCAAAAACTGTTTGAGATGGAGGTTAAATGTGAATTACAAAAGTTGTGAGTTTTTCCAGGACTACAATTTCTACATATGTCCAGCAGATTAGCATCTTATCCAAGATGGCCGCCACTAGGGAACATAGTTTAACATAGGACCCTATGGGAAATGCATTCAAAGATCTTCTCCTCTGAAACCACTGAGCCAATGTGGACCAAATTTTGTCACAATAGTCCTCAGGTGGTCCCCTTTTAAGTTTGTGATTTTTGTGGTTGTACCTCATCCAAGATGGCCGCCAGCGGGGAACATAGTTTAACATAGGGACCCTTTGGGAAATACATTCCTGAAACCACTATAAGCCAATAGGAACCAAACTTGGATACAATTGTCCTTGGCTGGTCCCCTTTAAAGTTTGTGATTACCAAGATGGTCGTCAGCACAGGACATAGTTTAACATAGGACCCTTATGGGAAATGTATTCAAAGATCTTCTTCTCTGAAACAACTGAGCCGATTGGAACAAAACTTGATCACAATAGTCCTTGGATTGTCCCCTTCAAAGTTTGTGATTTTGACGTTCGTACCTCATCCAAGATGGCTGCCAGCATGGAACACAGTTTAGCATAGGGACCCTACAGGAAATGCTTTCAAATGTCTGCTCCTCTGAACCTACTGACCCAATTGGAACCAAACTTGGTAACAATAGTCTTTAGGTGGCCCCCTTGAGAGTATGTGATTTTTATGTTCATACCTCATTCTAGATGGCCGCCAGCAGGTAACATAGTTTAACATAGGGACCCTATGTAAATGCATCTAAAGATCTTCTCTTCTGAAACTACTAAGCCAAATTGAACCAAACTTGGTCACAATAGTCCTTGTGTGGTCCCCTTTAAAGTTTGTGATTTTTACATTTGTACCTTATCCAAGATGGCCGCCAGCGTGGACCATAGCTTAACATAGGGACCCTATGGGAAATGCATTCAAATGTCTTCTCCTCTGAACCTACTGATCAAATTGGAACCTAACTTTCAAAGTTTGTAATTTTTATGTTTGTACCTGATCCAAGATTGAAAATGTAACATATGAACTGATTTATAATATGAATGGGTAGTCTTTTCGTGACATTGAATAAACCAACCACCAGGTGAGCGATACAGGCTCATGTGAGCCTCTAGTTTAATATGCTTTCTTTCTTTCTTTTTTCCAATAATATTCATCTGGCTTTGTTTTCAGAGATGCTTGGACAGAATTCATTCATACCTTATGAAGTTGTGTCTGCACCGGCCAAAATTTTCATAATGGTCGCCATTTCCAAGATGGCTGCCAAGTTACGTCGATACTTTAAATTTCTCTGATTTCAATAAAAATGATAAAATTTCAAATACGCCTCGACACAATTCATTCATATTTGGCAAAAAGTTGGATCACCATAAGAAGATGGACATGCAACCAAAAAAAAAATCAAAATGACTGCCATTTCCAACATGTTAACTTTTCAACTTTGTCCAATTTCAATGTAAATTGATTTCTAGGTAGATTTTGTCACTTCTAACAAGATGGAATCATCAAATTGGCTGCCAGGGGCAACATCAGCTATATCTTGCAATTGCAAATTTAGTTCATATTTATGCTTTAATTTGATATTTTATTAAAATATCAGTCTTTTTAAATGCATATTATGATTACAGAAAAAATAATAATGGGTTGCTACAGAAAAATATGGAAAAATAAAAAGTCGTACTGAGTGCACCAAATAAAAATATGATTGTGATTCATTATTTCTGAGGCACTAAAAAGGTATCTTCTTTTTTATATGCAGAGGTTGATTTAGAAATAGACTGTCAACTTGCTGACAAGTCACCAATTAATATTACTTGCCCTTTGTAAAATAAACTTGCCCTTCTACGTTCAGAATCAATGTTAAATAAGATTTCAGTATGACAAGCAGACAAGCCAGGATTTTAACATGCTCTGCACAGATTTTACTTATTGAGGGGAAGTGGGAGAGCACTTAAATATATCCCTGATATGGAATCAAAATAATGTCTAATATAGTGTTCAGCTTGATGTTGTGCCAGAATGCTTCACCAAGTGTAGTCATTTATTTTCCTTATGTAAGTTTTTTTTGTTTTGCTGAATATTTGGGAGATTTGACAATTGTGTTGTTGATATTGTAATAGTATTGGTAAATGTTTGGGAGATGTGGTATATGCTTGTACACTTTTATGAAACTGACTTTAAATTTCATGATAAATTAATGTACATGTACTTGCCTTTAAACTTTCATGTTATAATTATTACATGCTGACACTTATCTTGTCATATTAATGAATAAATGATTATTTTTTCTGGTGGAAAAAAAGTGATTTGAGGAATAACTAAGATTTGTGCAAAATTTACATGTTTTAACTAAAAATAGGTAAAATGTCATACATTAATCATGGTTGAGAGACAGTTACGAGGGTTGTCCATAAAGTTCGTGGACAATGCTACATAAAACATAAAGCAGTGTTTCATATATTTGTATTTTGCATATTCATAAGCCTTGAGCTCATATGAATTCGGATATATAAAAGTTGATCCAATTTTGCATGCAAAGCTGAAAATCTGTCTTCGTAAAAAGCCCTGGAATAGTGACCCGGAGCACCACAAATATTACATGTCAAATAACTAAGTACGGAAGTTACTGTGAATTTAAATTCTGCAAATGCATCAAACGTAGTGTCTAATATTTATTATTTTGTAGGTATTTTTTAAAATTCAGTCAGTAGTGAAATGAAAATGCAATGCAGCATATATATTATGTTAAACTTCAAAATTGTTAAATTTCAACTTCTAAAGATTTGAAATGCCAAATGAACAGACGTTTAAATGTCTCAAGACAAAATTAGAAAAACTGACATTTTTTTTATTATGCGGAGCAGTGACGCGAGTCTAATTTCATTCAGACATCGGGAAACACCCCCAAATACCAACATATTCCAAAAGTATTCAAAAAAGGCATGGTAAAGTGTGTTTTGCATTAATATTCAAGTGGAACAGAAATTATTTGGACACAAGAACCAGTTTAAAGGCCGGATGAAATATGTAAAACTAGCAATCTTTTATACATCTCCAAACTCTAGGTTCCAGGATGTTATTGACCATGATTTTCGGATATAATTCAATGAGGTTTGCAAGTGATTCAAAATTGATAATTTTTCTGCACAAGAAATTATATAATGACCTAAATTTTTTAAAGACAGGAAACTGCAAAAATTCCGAATTTGTTGAATTGCAAGTTTATTATGAAATGTAAACTGCAAAGATTAGGACGTCAGACAACGTCAACATTTTATATGTTAGTGCTCCGGGTGTATAATATAAGTCTGTTTTGTTTCCACACAAAAATAATTACTAGTGCTTTGATTGCGATGATATTTCGCATACTTATGCAGTAAAACACATTGTAAATGAAAATATAAGTTCCATATACATTCTTGTTATTGAGCAATTTTCATTTAGATTGTCTATGAACTTAATGGACAACCCTCGTATACTGCTGAGATATGAAATTAATTTATGCAAAAGAATAACATAACTTTTTTACATTTCAATATTTCATGAAAATTTTTCATATTGATTGACAAAATTTAAGAGATATTTGCACATAACTCAATAACTCTAAATCAATTTAAAATATAGTCTTGGGATATAGGGACCTTTCAAGTCTCACGTTTTCTGCGTGAGATTCACGCTTTCCAACACAAAAACACTGTCTCAAGCTCACCCCTTTCAATTTCAGGCTTTTTATACGACCACAAAAATTTTTGCGGTCGTATATTGGTATGGTGCTGTCGTCGTCGTTGTCGTCGTCGTCGTTGTCGTTGTCGTCGTCTGTAGACACTTTAGTTTTTGGTCAATAACTTTAGTTCCAGTAGTTCAATCCTTATGAAATTTTAACATAATGTTCTTTGGTACAAAAGGAAGGCTTGGCTCAGTTTTGGTAATTGTGGCCCCAACCGTTTTTAAAAAAGGGGCCAAAAGGGGTTAAATTGGGTGTTTTCACATGTTTGTTTGTAGAATCTTTATTATTAATCGGATTTTGATGGGGTTTCTTTCAGTGTGCTCCTGAGGAAATTTCCAATCTGAAGTATGCCAACGGATTTCACGTAGCATGTACCGCTCACGAGATAAATGGGGCCCAACAGGGGCAAATCTCCAAAAAAATAAATTTTTTATTTTAAGTCCGATTTTGATGCAGTTTTTTTAATGGATTCCTTGTGAAAAATTAATATGGCGCTCAACTATTATATTTTTGATAACTTGTTTCC
>MJUU01051090.1:36583-53671 GCA_002080025.1 Modiolus philippinarum | reverse complement strand
TCTTACCGTTTCCGAGCTACAAGGGGTCAAAGGGGCCAAAATTGCAATTTTTCTAAATATATGTCTTAACTTTATTTTTCATCAGATTTCGATGGAATTTTTGCTTTGAATTTCTATGGATGTAAAGTTTTAGTTTATAGTACATATTTTGCATAGCTCTTACGTTTTTTCATCAGTAAGTGATCAAAAGGGTTGAATTTTTCCTTTTTTTTGTTCCTAGTTAATAACTGTGTCAAGCCTCTTTTTGTGTCCATCTAATTATTGTGTCAAGCTCTTTACTGTGTCCACAGTCACTTTAAACTACTTTTGTTGAAATTTCAGTGGTCGACATGCTGCGGTCGTATCATGCTGCGCTCGGCGTAGCCCTTTATTACGTTCATGAGATGAATAGATTTCAAATTCAAAAACAACCTTTTGATAATAAGAAAAAAAAAACAGAAATTAAGTGTTGTTCTGTACCATTTTTTATACTACTGGTTCATTTCCTACTAAAGGCCCTGAAGTAAAACAAATTTTTCAATGGATCAAGTCACAGATATGAAAGTTAATTTGATATTTTCCCTTTTTAATGTAAAGTTTTGTTTCAAATTATTTCCTATGACCATTTGAATTGCTCTCAAAATGCACCACTTTGCGTCTCAGAAAAAAAAATTGTGGCTACTCCCCAAAATGCCCTCTGTCTCACTCTTGTGACCTAACCCCCCTTGACAGGTCTGTAGGGAGAGATATCAAGAGATTCAACAAAACTACAACAAAAAGTTTCAAAGTAAGTGAAAAACCTACAGTCTCAAAACAAATAATTCAATGAAATTTCTGATCTAAATCAGCTCTTCAGAATGTAAAATGAGTGATTTTGAAATCCAAATGCACACTTACACTGGTAAGGAATTGGGATAGCATTATTCTATACTCTATTCCTGGCAACAGTTAGTCGAAAGAAACTTTGTTACTTGAACTTGATATAGTGTTGAATTACAAGGTCAGTATTAATAGTCTTAAATGTACAAATATATGTATGCAACTAAATTACATTATCAGTTGAATGTATAAGCATTCAAGTAATGAATTGTGCTTATTTAAAAATTCAACTGTTGTTCTTGTGAATAATTTTAACAACTTTGTGGAAGCATTGCTTAGTCATAATTTATGGTTTGTCTAATCACAAATGTGTGCTACAGTGCCAGTTGGATCATCTTGTTGTATTTCTTAAACAGTATATTATATGGAAATCCTGTTTATATCTATATAGATAGTATAATTATTATTTTATAAGCTTGTTTACATTGATTTGTTGTACAATATTGTATTTGATCATGGATGGGTGATATTTTATAACATATTTTTGTTATGAACATGTTATTTTGTATGGTATTACTTTTGTTGAATGAGTTGAATGCTTCTTTGGTAAAGGACTGAAAAGTGGCCATTTTTATGACATTTTCCAATTATTTCTGTGATAATACAATTATTTTTTTAGCTACATATTAGACACTAAGTACTTAATTATACATAACTGTTTTTCACATCATGTTTGTAGAAAATCATGAAAGTTAAACTTGTATGTATGATTGTAAATTTCAATGTTTTTGACACTTTGTAATATCTCATTTGTCTTTTAACTGTCAAAGATTTGAAATATCAGTGGTTTGTCCTTGTATGTACATTGTATATTAATTGTATTGTGTTGTTTACCTATTTTAAATATATTTGTCATATAGTTTGTCAATGTCATAGGTTGGTATGACCAGTTTATCTTATAGTTTGATCAGATAGAAGATACATGTACTTAAAGATGTAAAATATCAATAAAACATCCCTATTGCTAGCAAAATTTTAATGAAAAAAATAATAATCTAGCAAATAAAGACCAAACAATTTGTCACCCTACAATACAAGCCCCTCAAGTTAACCAAAACTAATGACTTCATATGTTATATGTAAATTTATCTTGATGAGGTACAGATCAACTTTTTTTGGCTATTCATCAGTATTTGAGATATTGTCCTTTGGATTTTTTTTTAATTCATGATTAAACAGATTTCTGGACTTTTTGTGAAAACTGTTGTTATTGTAAGAGATTCCCCAGGAAAGGGCATTTGTGTCATTCCAGCAAATAAAATTTCATTAAAAATTAATTGGCATTTACTCAATTGTATTGCAGGAAAGTAACTCCTGAGAGCCTCTTATTGAATAATGATTACATAGTATGTGTAAAATTAATTGTTGGTGTGCTGTGGGTTGTATGATGTGGCTCAGATAGACCTCGAGATTAGGAACAGATATATCATCATAGTTTTAGTTTAGTACAGACAGAACTTTATTTGTTTAATTAAAGTAGATGTTGCTTTAAATCAAATAAGTGTTTTCCTTCAATTGATCTTTGAATTCCTGTAAAACTATCCTTTATATTTTTTTATGAATTGTCAAACAACGTCATGTGCTTAATACAATGTCATAATTTGTGTTTTTTAACGTCAACAGTTTAATGTTTTGTGTTTCAAAGTAAATTAGAGTCATACATTTTGTGTTTGAAAGTGAATTTGTCATATTTTGTGTTTCATTGTCAATAAACCATCAGTGGTCCAGCTTTACCCCTGCTTCATAGAGGCAGTAGAAAGGTCAGAATTCAAAATATAATGTGTGAATATATTTTTAAGAATAAAAGCACTGTTCTGTCAACTTGATTAATTCCTCTCTATAGTATATTTAACCCAAAATTATGTAAACAGTTGACGCTTTTTTTTGTGTGCTGTTGTAGCACCATACAGTGTCTTGATCCTTTTTATAAGTTGCACATCATAAAACTAAATTTGGCATATATTAAGATAATATAATATACGAAATTTGTACTTTTACTGTTAAACATACAAAAGTAGATATATTGTTTATTTCCTGTCTTTGTATGTAAGACTATAGATTTTAGATATATAGGAGTTTCCGCCGTGACGTCACAAGCTTGAAAAATTACCTTTGGTTGGCAAGAAATCGTAGTCACTAATTAGGGTCATAAAAATGTCATTTTCAATTAATTAGTGAGAATTTGTTATTTAAGATAAATGGATAATTCTTTATGATCTCAATTATGNGATTGGTGTCACAAAAAATTTCTGTCACATTTTACTCAGGAACCACAATTCCCAGACTTCTGTAATTTAGCATGGAGTATCAGTATGGGAACCTATACCGTGTAATGGAGTTTCGAATCTCTGGCATGCCCACTTCCTGTTTGACTGAACTTAAGAATATTTTTCGAGTATCGAAAATTTCTGTCACGTTTTTCTCGGACACCTCATATCCCTGCCTTCTGCAATTTGGCATGGAGTATCAGTATTGGGACCTGTAATGTGTAAGAGGCTTAGGGATCTCTTGCATGCCCACTTCCTGTTTGACGTAACTTACTTTTAGTGTTATTACGCAGGCGACACATGTCTTCTGTGGAAGACTTACTACTAAGTTGTCAATAAACCATCAGTGGTCCAGCTTTACCCCTGCTTCATAGAGGCAGTAGAAAGGTCAGAATTCAAAATATAATGTGTGAATATATTTTTAAGAATAAAAGCACTGTTCTGTCAACTTGATTAATTCCTCTCTATAGTATATTTAACCCAAAATTATGTAAACAGTTGACGCTTTTTTTGTGGGCTGTTGTAGCACCATACAGTGTCTTGATCCTTTTTATAAGTTGCACATCATAAAACTAAATTTGGCATATATTAAGATAATATAATATATGAAATTTGTACTTTTACTGTTAAACATACAAAAGTAGATATATTGTTTATTTCCTGTCTTTGTATGTAAGACTATAGATTTTAGATATACAGTAGAACTTCGATGGCTCGAACAGCAATAACTCGAACACCATGGGTGCCTCGAACCATTTTTGTGGTCCCTTTGTTCAAGTTTAAACATAGTTCAACCTCAATATCTCGAACACCCCTCTGACTCGAACTTTTTTCATCGGTCCCTTGGGTGTTCGAGCCATCGAAGTTCAACTGTATTGTATTAGTTATTAATATATAAATCACAAATTATGATGTTCTAAATATTGATTAACATGTACCGTATATACTCGATTATAAGTCGGAAATTTTGGAGCTAAAATTCATTTCCAGAGAAGGGATCCGACTTATAAGAGTAACGAAGAACCAAGGAGGAAATTCGAGAACGTAAAATGTCCGGTAGACACATTCAATGATGACCAAATACAGTTTGCCGGTATTCAACAATCATCTGGTTCTATTGACACATTATTTATTACTTTTAATAAAAGAAATAAGCATTTTTTAGTTGTTTTCTTGCTAAATTCACGATGTTTTCATTTCAGCATCATGGAGGTACTTTATGTGTATTTACGTTTCACTATTTGTGTACTAAGTTGATTTCACTAATTACCGAAAACCGACAATAACTAACACCTTTCTCCTAGGAATGTCATATCGTATCTTATGTGACATTTCCAATACTGTTTATTATTTTTTTAACTTTAATTCCATATAAAAGAAATAATTTATATTTTAATACTAATTTTAGACCGGCTGTAAAAATTTTTAACATTGGAAACACGTACTTTTGATCTCATTTCGTTTGTCATATCTTTGGGTATTTGGTCGTACGATATAAGTAAACAAACTTCAGTTATTCCCCCTTAATACGATGTCTTGGCTAGAAACGTGAATAAGCTGCTTTTAGCACATGTAAAATGCTTCACACGCAGCATTTATCTCATGTAGAAGACATTCTTTTATTCCAATGTACGCCATTTAAGAAATTATAGCGATTTCATGTTGAAGTTTTGGTACACAACTTGACAACGATCTCCGACCGACTTATAATCGTGATCAACACTAAATACAAAGTTTTTCTTCACGAAAAGACCTTCCGACTTATAATCGAACCGACTTATAATCGAAAATATACAGTAACTACCAATCCAAAGTGTAAGTAACAAAACTGAGGCTTGTTTAGGGTATATTGGGATACGGGATATTTGCCACTTTTGTTAATGGGATATGGGATATTTGAGACAAAAAGTACTGGGATATGGGATATTTTGCCTATGGAAAATTGGATATTTCAATAATTAATGGGATATCTTCAATTTTCAAAGGGATATTTTCGTCCAGACTTACTGAGATACGGGATATTGGAACCCCCCTCCTAAACAAGCCTCAAAACTGGAGTGCAGGATTTGATTACTGTGATTATACAACTGTTGCAGTTTTAGCAATGAAAAAAATCTAAATAATTTAATAGTGAATTTTCTGTGTCAGATTTTATAAGATATACATACCAGGTACAGGAAAATGCCATAAGTATTTCACTCCTTGCAAACTTCCTCATATAAAGAATTTTATAAATCCAATTGTTTTTTTTTCAGCTGAATTTGTTTCTGTTCCAGTTTATGCAGAACCTTTATGTACTTTGATCTATCTCATAATTTGGAAATAACTACTTGATTTCATATGTATAAAGCATCAATTGATTTAACTCAATCTAAAATATTTGATGTCACAATTTGCTATGGTTTTATATAAAAAATTCACCCTTGTGTATGAAAAGTGTTTACATGAAGGAAGTTAAATTATTGGATCAAAACTTACAGAATTCTGTTTGTATCAGTATATATTTCATTAAATTTCATAAGAAGAGAGGACTTTTTAGCTTATCTGCCATTGCCAGGGTGAGCTTTTGCCATCACTTGGTGTCTCAAGTCTGTCCTTACTGCCTTTATGAACTTTTTATTCAAACATCTTCTGCGACTTGGTCATGTTAGTCCTTGGGTAGACCCTTTATGAAATGTTTCCAGGAGGTCAGTACTTTCTTTATGGATCATAGTTGAACATTTGACCCTATGGAAAACACATTTAAAATCTTGGAAACTACAAGTCCAATTACAACCAAAAATAGTTACAAGGGTCCTCATTGGGTCCCTTCCAAAAAAAAAAGGTATCCAGTATTTCCATACCTCATCAAAGATTGCTGCCAGCAGGGGACATAGTTTAACATTTGACCCTATGGAAAACACATTCAGAGATGTTCCAAGAAAGTACTAGCCCAATTAGAACATAGTCACAGGGTCCTTAAATGGCCCTACAAAAAGGTATTTGGACAGCCCTGTTCCTCATCCAAGATGGCTGCAAGCAGGGAACATAGTTTAAAATTGATACCACGAATCCATTTGGAACAAAACTTGATTACAACAGTCTTGAGATGCCCATTCAAAATTTGTGTCTTGGAGGTCTGTATCCAATCAATGGTACAGGCGAGGGATACCTCTTATTTCATGGATTTCTAAATTTAGGTTAACATGAAGTGTATTGTTGGGAATTTTTTAAGCGTGAAATGCTTATGGCACCTTAGTTTTACGTTTTGTTATAAAATTATGTCTTTTTATCATGGAAATGTAGGTGATTTTTATTATGGTGCTTGTCAGTAATTTTTTTGTTTAATTTTATATTTTTAATAAGTTACTTTCGATGTTTTGTGTTATGTCATGCAATAAAAACATAGTCATAGTTGTAGAAGTATTATTCATACCATTATGTAGATGACATGGTTAAACACCAGAGTTTGAAACATTAAAATGAGTGTATTCTGGCCCATGGCTGAATAATAAAAGTCCAAATGTATTGAGTAAATGATGAAAAGAACCCTGATATAAAAAGCTGCCATTTCAGTAAACTGGTAAACTATCGATGCCAAAAAGATTGATTTTTTTTTCAGCATGTTTTTGTTAGTTCAATACAACTTGAAACTGACAAAGATACTCACACATGTACATATGACAGAATTACATGTTCGTTGATAATGGCCATTTCTATTATTTACACCCTTTGTGATCTTTCACAGTTTACAGCCAAGATTAGCTTTGGTATCACCCTGAAACAAGTGTGAAATAAACTATGTAGAACTAAAGCTAGTCACAATAGTCAAGCAATTCAAAATTGGTATGCAGTCTCTTTATGGTTAGTTGTAAGGAACGTCCTATTTTTCGTCAGGCTTACATTAAAACCATTACATTAAAATCAGGCTTACATTAAAACCAGGCAGTTGGAAATTCATTCAGGTATCTTTCTGTTAATGGAAACCACAAATGGATCTCTCAGAATCTCGAGGGAACGTAGGTGGACTCGAAACACCTGACTTGGGAGGATGAAGTTTTAAATGAGGACAACAATTCCTTATACATGTATATACTCAGAAACATTTTCTCAGTGATGAGTCTGCGAATTTTGTTTCCACAGAAAAAGGTCATGATACAATTACATTAAACTATTGCATCAGACAATATCAGACTAAAGTTTGGTATAGAGAGATAAATCAAATGAGGTATAATTGATCAAAATATAATTTCACATTTGTGGTGGAATTTTAACAGACAATTGCATGATAAGGCCATGAGGTCAAATGTTCTGGTACCACCAGAAACGTCCTGCCACAGGGAATTGAGATATGAAATATTAAAGCCCTGTAAATTATACCCCACTCGATAGAGAGGGGAGTATACTGGATTCACGTTGTCTGTCCGTTCGTCCGAAAAAAAAAATCGTCACATTTTTCTCGGCATCTACGAGAGGGATTGAATTCAAAATTGGTATGCAGTCTCTTTATGGTTAGTTGTAAGGAACGTCCTATTTTTCGTCCTGTCGGATGTATACTTCCTGTTTGACGAAATGTGGACTTTTTTACGAAATATAGTGAAAACATGAATTTTTCGTCGCATTTTCTCAGCTTTTACAAGAGGGATTAAATTCAAAATTGGTATGCAGCCTCTATAAGGTTAGTTGTATTTTGCGTCCTGTCGGATGTATACTTCCTGTTTGACGAAATGTGGACTTAATTACGAATGTAGTGAAAACATGAATTTTTCGTCGCATTTTTCTCAGCTTCTACAAGAGGGATTGATTTCAAAATTGGTATGCAGGCTCTATATAGTTAGTTGCAAGGAACGTCATATTTATAGTCATGTCGGATGTGTACTTCCTGTTTTGACGAAATGTGGACTTAATTGCGAATGTAGTGAAAACATGAATTTTTCGTCGCATTTTTCTCAGCTTCTACAAGAGGGGTTGTTTTCAAAATTGGTATGTAGCCTCTGTTTGGTGAGTTGAATGGAATGTTATATTTTGAGTCCTGTCAGATGCATTCTTCCTGTTTAATGGAACGTAGACCAAGTTACTAAAAGTAGTGAAAACATGAATTTTTCATCACATTTTCTCAGCTTCTCTGAGAGGGATTCATTTCTAAATTGATATGCAGCCTCTTTATGATTATTTGTAAGGTGTGTCTTATTTGAGTCCTGTCAGATGCGTATATCCTGTTCGACGGAAATTGGACTTAATTACGAAATTTAGTGAAAATAATGAATTTTTGATCCAGAGTTCAATGAGTGGGGATATACCTGGTTGCCATTCAGCGACAGCTCTTGTTATATTTTACTATTAAAAAGATATGTAGTTTATATTTGCCAAGGTTAAATATGCTGGTGCAAACTGAAAGGTCTTTCAACAAGGAATACACGTATGACTACGATTGCTCAACCTTTTACCATTTACAATTGAAAAGAAATACGCAATGTAGAGGTTTATTATTTTGTTTTTTTTTAAACCAGATGCTCTCAAGAGTCTACATTGTTTACCTTGACCATGGTCTTAGGGTCCTATGTTAAATATGTTACATGCTGGCAGCCATCTTGGATGAGGTAAGAACATGAAAATCACAAACTTTGAAAGATTAACCCTAGAACTAGTGTGACTATGTTTGGTTCAAATTAGCTCAGGGGTTTCAGAGGAAAAAATCTTTGAATGTATTTACCAAAGGGTCTTATATTAAACTGTGTTCCACGCTGGCAGCATTTTGGGTGAGACACGAATTTTAATTTTAACACGAACGAATAATCCCGATATAACTGGCCCGTGACCAGTCAATTAAATAGAGAAATATTAAATACGAAAATCACATAAATTGGACCACCCAAGGACTATTGTAACTAAGTTTGGTTTCAACAGGCTCAGTAGTTCCAAAGGAGATCATTTGCATTTCTTATTGCGTCCTTTGTTACACTATGTTCTACGATGACCGCCATCTTGGATGGGGCACGAAGAAACTTTGAAGGGTACCATCCAGAACTATTGTGACTAAGATTGGTTCCAGTTGGCTCGGTGGTTTTGAAGAAGGTCTTTGAATGCATTTCCCAAATGTACTATGTCAACTATGTTAAACCATATTCCCACAGGCAGCCATCTTAAATAAGGTACGAACATAAAAATCACATTTGAAGGGACCATCCAAGGACTATTGCGACCAAGTTCCAATTGGACTGTAAGTTTTCATGGATCTTTGCATTGGGGTCCCTAATGAGGTACACAAAAATGTCAAAACCTTTGAAAGTGATCGCCAATGGATTATTATGACCAAGTTTAGTACCTATTGGCCAAGTGGTTTCAGATGAGATTTTTTAATGCATTTCAATAGGGTCCTATCTTTGATTTTGTTCCCTAGTGGCGTGCATCTTGGATGAGGCACGGACATAAAAATCATAAACTTTGATGGGAACCACCCAAGGACTATAGTGAACAAGTGAGGTTCCCATTGGCTCAGTGGTTTTACAGATCTTTGAGTGCATTTCCTAAAGGGTCTTATGCTAAACTATATTCCTGACTGTCGGCTGTCTTGAATGAGGTACAAAGATGAAAATCACAAACGTTGAACAGAACCACCTAAGGAATATTTTGACCAACTTTGGTTTCAATTGGCTAAGTCGAAGATCATTTTTATTTCTATTTGGGTCCTATTTTAAACTATGTTCATAGCTGGTGGCCATCTTGGATGAGGTTGGAAATAAAAATCACAAACTTTGAAGTTAACCACCCAAGGGCTATTGTGACCAATTTTAGTTCCAATTGGCCAAGTGGTTTCAAAATATGATCTTTGAATGCACTCCCATAGGGTCCTTTGGTAAACTATGTTCCCTGCTGGCGGCCATTATAGATGAAGTGCGAACATAAAACTCACAAACTTAATTTGAAGGGAACCACCAAAGCACTATTATGAACAAGTTTTATTCCCAATGGCTCGGTGATTTAAGGATCTTTGAATGCATTTCCCATAGGGTCTAATGTTAAACTATATTCCTGACTGGCGACAATCTTGAATAAGGTACGAACATGAAAATCAAAAACGTTGAACAGGACCACCCAAGGACTATTGTGAGCAAGTATGACTTCAATTTGCTTCGTGGTTTCAGAGATAGTATCAATTGCATTTCCAATGGTGTCCAATTACACGCTAGACGCCATCTTGAAAGAGATACGAACATAAAAATCACAATTCAAAAGCAACCACCAAAGGACTATTGTGATTCAATTTGGTTTCAATTTGCTCAACGGTTTAAGAGAAGATCTTGAGTGCATTTCCCAAAGGGTCCTTAGTTAAAATATGTTCATGGCTGTTGGTCAATGTGGATGAGGTAGGAACATTTAAATCATAAACTTTGAAAGGGACCACCCAGGACTACTGTGACCAAGATTTGATCCAATCGACTCAGTGGTTTCAGAGGAGATCATTTGAATGTTTTTTTCCCATAAAGTCCCATGTCTAACTATAATCTCAACTGGCAGTCATCTTGGATGTGGTACGAACATGAAAATTACAAACTTTGAAGTGGACCGTCCAAGGACTATTTTGACCGAGTTCAAATTGGAATGGGAATTTCAGAGGTGATATTTGAATGCATTTCCCATAGGGCCCTAATGTTAAACTACGTCCCTGACTGACGACAATCTTGGAAGAAGTACGAACATCAAAATAAATAATTTTGAGGAGGGCCACCCAAAGACAATTGTGACTAAGTAAAGTACCCAGTGTGCCAGTGGATCAAGATGAAAAGATCTTTAAGGGCATTTCCAATTAGGTCCTTTGTTTAACTATGTTTCCGATTGGTGGCCATCTTGAATGAGGTACGAACAATAAAATCAACAACCTTAAAGGAAACCACCAAAGGAATATTGTGACCAAGTTGAGTTAATATTGGCCCAGTGGTTTTAGATGAGATCTTTGATTGCATTTCCCATAGGGGACTTTATTTGCTAAACTATGTTTTCTGCTTGTGGTTTTGTGATAGGTTACGAACACAAAACTCAAACTTGGCGATCTTGATGAAAACCACAAACTTTGAACAGGACCACCCAAGGACTAATTTGACTAAATTTGGTTTCAATTGGCTCAGTGATTTTAAGAAAGAAAGACCTTTTAATGCATTTCCCATAGGGTTCTATGTTAAATTATGTTCACGGCTAATGGCCATCTTGGATGAGGCAGGAACGATAAAATCACAAACTTTGAAGGGGACCACACAAGGACTAGTGTAACCAGGATTGGTTCAAAATGGTTCAGTCGCTTCAGAGGAGATCTTTGAATTCCTATGTTAAACTATATTTCCTACTGGCAGCCATATTGGATGAGGTACGAACATAAATATCGTAAACGTGGAGGGCACCACCCAAAGATTTTTGCGATCAAGTTTGTTTCCATTGACCCAGTGGTTTCGGATGAAAAGATCTTTGAAAACATTTCCCATAAGGTTCTATTAAGCTTTATCCCCTAATAGTAGCTATCCTGGATGAGCTACGAAGATGAAAATGAAAGCTTTGAACGGGACCACCCAAGGACTATTGTAGCAAAGTTTGGTTTCAATTGGCTCACAGTAGGGTGTCCAATGTCCAAAAAGACGATTAGTTTGCGAGTTTGGGTTAATGGAATAACACACGACTAATGTTTGTTTTAAAGGCTGGCATAATTATTAAATTTTATGTTTTTCACTGTCGTAGAAAGTTTCTGTGGTCACGATTTTTGTAATTTCTCTTTTTTTATGGGGTATCCTATAGCAGAGCTTTAGATATCGTATCTTTAAATTTATAGAAATTAGTAGGATTTTCTGACATCCTTATAAGAAGCTATTTTTGTGAAAGTTCACACCTAAAATATTGTTATGCCTGCTAGAATGTAACTTATCATTCATTGATTTTTATAAGTTGTCGGTCTTAAGTTTGGAGTGAAAAGGGTCATGAATTTAAGACATTTTCTTTGAATGTGAATTTACTTACCTGAATTTTCGAAATATTTTCTTTTAAACTGTAAAACAACTAATAGCTGTACATATGTGCCAAAAATCAAAGGTGCCATAACTACCATTACAGAGAAATCAACAAATATAAGCACTAAAGCGTAAAAACCTCAATCTGAAATTTCTTCGCTTGATAAGTCTAGACACCGTAGGAAGCGCGACAATTCTTATCAATATGAAGGTAAAATAACATGGTAGAACAAGTCTTATCAAATTATTTGGATTTGTTGAAGATTTTATATCAGTATAATTTTCATGTACATATTAAAGTTTTCAAATTTAAATTGAGATTTCGCTATCCATGTAGATATAACCGAGTATATTCCGGCTATATAAAACAAATACGGAATTCCAAATTATAACTTTTACTTTGCGGTATCTGGACACTTCCAGACCATAGAGCAAAACTGAATTACCATACAAAATAACAATACTATATAGATAATTGAAAATAGTTGTTATGTCAACAGATTAGTTCCAATGATAATAAACAACACTAACCGGCTTCCATCGCGACAAACATATTTTGAACAATAGAAATAATTGAAATATTACTTATTGAAAAAATCGAAGTCCAAAGACATGGCCAAAACGAGAAAACAGAAAACAGACACAGAAAACAATGACGTGTACAGATACAAAGCAAAGAAATAGAAATCACAACATTCAAAACAAAGGCACTCACAGTGTAAACTCCAGTGAAACAGAGTGACATCAGATGCTCCGGAAGGGTAAGCATGTCCTGCTCTGTTAACAGCACGCGTTACACTGTGAGTCAATTCAGGAAAATGTCAAATTCGGTAGTAAAATCCGGGAAGACGTGAATCTAGCTGAAAATGTCCACTTACATTTGGGATACTGATACGTCACATCTTCAATGATGTTATGGGGACGGTCATAGAATTTCTTGAGGGATGAAATTAACATATTAGGTTGAACAAATCCCTGACTAAGCAGCTTTTGGGAAGTGTTTTTGCTCTGTTAAAAAAAACACTGTACAAACTACACGCGCGACAGCAACGAATCAACTGTAAAATGTACACTCCATAGGCTGGTGAGTTAGGTATATCGCTGCTAAGAAAGGGAAAGTTCACAATTGGGAAATTAAAATAATCACGCTTGTAGGCTTATTTTTCAAACGTCCATCTTCGTCAATATATAATAAAAGGTTTAGGTACGAAGCTGAAGTAGGTGCATCAGTTGTTTCTTTAATTTCAAGCTCATTTGGGATAGATCTGATGTAAATACTCCTTAAATTTAGGATTATTAAGAAAAAGTGCATCGTCTATGTAGGGGAAGCTGAAAGTAAAGGACTGGGCTAAATGTTTTTTTTTTTCTTCTTTTTTTTTTGTAAGCCCTTGTAAAAACTTGGCTTCGTACGAGTAAAGGAAAAGGTCAGCTAAAAGCGGCACACATTTAGTTCCCATAGGAATCCTTATTGTCTGTTGGAAAACACGACTTAAACAATGAACTGTCTTTTTTTAATTTCGTGAGGGTTTTGCTGATAATATGACGCCAACTTTTAGTTGCATGAGATTTTTGTAAATTGTAGGATATGATCTTTATCCCCATTTTAAATAAACTATGAACAAATTCGATCTATACGACATTGTTATTTCATTGCGCCATGGTCTCCTCTTTCCAAAAATGTATAATACAGGTGTGTGTGATTCCGTTAACCCCCCCCCCAAAAAAATCGTCTCTTGGGCACCCTACTATCAGTAGTCTCAGAAGAAAATCATTTTCATCTCCCCTTGAGTCCTATTTTATACCATGTTCCATGCAATCTTGGATGAGGTACGAACATGAAAATCATAACATTGATTGGGACCACTCAAGGACTATTGTGACTAAATTTGGTTCCAATTGCCTCAATAGTTTAAGAGATCTTTGATTGCATTTCCCAAAAGAAACTATGTTCACGGCTAGTGGCACTCTTGAATGATGTAGGAAGATAAAATCATAAATTTTTAAGGGCCCGCCCAAGGACTATTGTGATTATGATTGATTCCATTCCATTCAGTGCTTTTTTGAATGCATATCCCATAAGGTTCCTTATTGTCGGCCATTTTGGATAAGGTACAAACAAAAAATTAACAAATTTGAAGGGGGCCACCGAAGCACTTTTGTGACCAAGTTTTGTTTCCATTGGGTCGGTGATTTCAAATAAGATCTTTGAATGCATTTCTCAGTGTCTTATGTTAAACTATGTTCCCTGCTGGCAGCCACCTAGGATGAGATACGAACATGAAAATCACAAACTTTGAACTGGACCACTCAAGGACTATTATGTCTAAGTGTAACCAAGTTTTGTTCCAATTGGCTCAGTAGTTTCAGAGTAGATCGTTTGCATTTCCCACTGGGTCCTTTTTGGGTTGGATTCTTAAAAATTCAAAAGATCTCCTTGAACAGCTCTCCTCAAAAAGTTTCGCATACTGCAATATCATTCAAATATAAAAAAGAAAGGAAATGGGGTAAATGTCAAGGAGATAACTTCCCATATCAAGGTTAAAACGACCCAAAACAAAGTATCTAGGGGTCACCGTACGGTCTTCAACACAGTGAGGAACCTCACATAGGTACTCCAACGAAGAATTTTGTAGCAAATTTTAATTATTTGTTAATTTTCATTGCACAAACAGTGGCGGATCCAGACTTTCTGCTAAGGGGGGCCCCGACCAATATTTTTTTCAAAAGGGGGGGCCCGGAACCCATTTTTTTTTAAAACCCCTAGGAATTTTAAATATTTTCCGGCCTAAGGGGGGCCCGGGCCCACCCGCCCCCCCCTAAATCCGCCACTGACAAATACATAATGATGATATGGTGCATGAAGACGCACGTTAAGTGCTCTATTTAAATTATAACCGATACTTTCTAAATGCAAAGTTTCAAATAGATTCATAAATGCACGTAGATGCACGGCAATTTTAACTTTTACGTGTTTTTGAAGTTTTCTCGAACTTTGGTCGTAATTAATCCGAAATAGTAGTCAAAGCGCCGTAACTCCAAAATAATTTTGAACCAGTTTTTCCTTAGCTCTTGTAGAACTGGTAAATGCAAAGAAAATAAAATACCGGAAGTGGACTAATTGAAATTATTTAATGATGTTAATTTATCCTTAATCTTAATTTTTTGAAAATTAAAAGATAAATGTCTTATTACTGAAGCAGATAACTATCTGTTTGCACCGCTATATTCATTCAATTCGAACATTCATTATTTTCGATGGAGTACCTACCTAAATGGCCCCAAAAAGGTAAAAAAGTGAATAAATCAATGGAAACAAACCACATCCAATAACCCAAATATCAAGAAACCAANAAGTTTTACAAGGGCTAATACAACAGAAACAAAAACAACTACACCAGACTTAATTTCAGTTTCAGATATATAGACGATGCACTTTCTCTTAATAACCCAATTTTTAAAGAATATTTACAGCGCATCTCCCCCTGTGAGCTTGAAATTAAGAGACAACCGATATACCCAGTTTTGCTTCATGCCTGGCCATTTTGTTATTCATTGACGAACATGGACGTCTACAATCAAGGTTTTATGACAAACGTGATGAGTTTGACTTCCCAATTTTGAACTATCCTTTTTCTCAGCAGCAATATACCTACTCCCTAGCATATAGAGTGTACATTTCACAATTAATTCGCTACTGTAGATCTTGTAGTTCATACAGTGACTTTGTGGAAAAGCACAAGCACTGTCACAAAGACTGCTGAGTCAGGGATGTTACTTTCGTCCCTTTAGAAATTATATGGCCGTCACCATGACATCATAGACAGATATGAAATATCGGTGTCACAAATGAAAACGGACATTTTCAGCTAGTTTCACGTCTTCCCGGATTACCGATTTTGACTTTACCCTGGACTGACCCACTGATAGTGTGACGGGTGCTATATACAGAGCAGCACATGCTTACTCTTCCTTAGCACCTGATGTCCCAATGTTTTTTGAGAGTTCACACTGCCAGTGTTTTAGTTTTTTGAGTTGTATTTGTAGTATTTGTGTTTTGTGGGCATGTAGTGTCTTTGGTCTTCCGTCCTCTGGCGTTCTTGCTTTTGTCTGGTCTCTGGACTTTGATTTATGTAGTCTTGTGCTTTGTTCCTTTGGTATTCTACTGCTGTTGTTTTACATCACGTTCCACGCTGGCTGCCATCTTGGATGAGGGGTGAAAAATAGGGACCACTCAAGGACTATTGTCACCAAATTTGGTTCCAATTGTCTCAGTGGTTTAAGAGGAGAAAATATTTGAATGCATTTCTAAAAGGGTCCTAAGTTTGAGAATGTTCAAGGCTGGTGGCTTTCTTGGATGAAGTAGGAACATAAAAAATCATACATTTGAAGGGGACCACCTATAGACTATTGTGACCAAGATTAGTTCCAATGGGCTCAGTTGTTTCAGAATATCTTTGAATGAATTTCCCATAGGGGCCTATGTTAAATTATGTTCCTATTGGCGGCAATCCTGGATGAAGTACAAACATAAAAATCACAAACTTTTAAGGTAACCACCCAAGGAGTATTGTGACCAAGTTCATTTTCAACTGATCTTGTGGTTTCAGATGAGAAGATCTTTGAATGCATTTCCCGTAGGGTCCTATGTTAAACTTTGTTCCCCGCTAGTGGTCATTTTGGATGATGTACAAACAACGTGAAACTCCCACTCATTGTGAACAAGAATAGTTCCAGTAGTCTAGGTATTTTATTATTTCTTATTGGATAGGTAGTTTCAGATTACAAAATCTTTGAATACGTTTCCCACAGAGCCTTAAGTTAAACTATGTTCTATGTTGGTAGTCATTTTGAATCAGATATCAAACAAGAGGCTCTCAAGAGCCTGTATCGCTCACCTGGGTCCTGCAGCACTATAATTCCCAATTGATGGTCCATCTTTGGTGGTGTATGTACATAAAAATCAGAAACTTTTTATAAAATTTAATTAAAAT
>MJUU01051090.1:14597-27173 GCA_002080025.1 Modiolus philippinarum | reverse complement strand
TGTAAAACATTACCGTAAAATAAGGGATGTGAAATACCAGCCTTGATTAGATGTTTACAGGTTGCATTGTATTTATGAACTAAGACTTTATATTGATGATAAAATTTAGTAAAGGTTTTAACTAGTTTGTTATAACGAAAACCCTGAAGTAATAGTTTTTCCGTTATGAAAAGATTCCGTTCATTAAAATCGCAAACGTTATTACATACTCGAGCAAATCGAACAAGTTGAGATATGTAAACACCATATGATGGCGCTAATGGAACATCCCCATCCAGAAATGGATAATTAAGTATGGGAAAAGAAGAATCATCCCTTTTATCATAAATTCTAGTATCTAATTTACTATTCGTTATATCAAAATTGATGTCTAAGAAAGGACAATGATGATTATCAGAATTGGTTTTATTCAAAGTAAGTTCTTTAGGGTAGATGTCCTTATAATATGTATTGAAGTCGTCATTATTTAAAGTTAAATGTAGTTTTGCTCTGGTTAATAAGAAAATTTCAAGTTAGAACAAAGAACTTGTCTAACTGCATCACTGAACAAGCATTCGTAACAAATTACTCCATCATCAGACCATTGGCCATAGCAATTAATTATGAAATTTCTTCTGATACCAATCACAAATACTGTGAAAGTACTATTGTTTGAGGAGTTACGATTTTTGTGAATTTCATGGTTTGCTGAATAAGCGAAATAAGTTCCCAACAAAATGCATTTTTCAGCATAGAATTCTATAGTACAAATTTAAACATACAATTCTAAACCATGAATTTAGTACCCAAGAAATAGTGATACATTATGTATTTATCAAAACCATGCATTAAAATCGATGTCCACGAATAATAATAATAACAGACTATATATATACTGATTAAGTAAAAATATTGTGGGTATTTAAATTTTGTTTGACTTTTGTTGGTAACAGTTATCAATTAAATTATATCCAAATAAATTTAATTCTACTGATATTATATTTATTCCATGAAAGTTTGTCCTCATGAAAGAGTTTTATAAATAAAAGTCATGAAATTTCACCCCTCAAAAATAAATGATTATACAGAATACAACATTTTTTGGTGACAAAATAGAAGCTTCTTGTTACATAAACTACAATAAAAATACATAAACTAAATGTCTATTATGGATAAAAAGATCCATACCTAGTACTACTGCAGAGAATCTGGCCCTTGGTTCCTGCATACTACATTTTGTTATCCATTTCTTCTCATCACTATCAAACATGTACACAGCTGCTGTCGGGAATATTTCTGAAGCAGATATCCTTTCGTCTCCTCCAAGTACATATAAATCATTGTTAAATACAACAGCAGTATGGTTTGAATATGCTTCAGCCTGTGTCAAACTCGGTAACTGTTCTGGTTCACCGAACACAACTTCACCGTCGTCAAGCTGTGTCGGTATACAGTAAACATCAGATTCTGATACTGTATATATTTTATTTGTTTTGGCACATATCGCTAATGAACCACTTTTCTGTAGACATTCATGTATCACTTTTGCTGCATGTTTCGTAAAACAGTTGCTGGCATCCTTCCAGCTATTTTGTACACTATCATACTCATAAAAACCAGGACAAGATATTGCAGGACTGTTTTTCATGTTTTCCTCACTACTCATTTCAAATGAAGTACAAAACAGTTTACCATGGATATTAAAAACATGTACACCAGATGCTAAAATAGGTAGTTCTTCAACAGACATCTTCCATTCATTAGCCCTGAAGTCATATTGCTCAACCGTACGTATCCTTGGACACATTGGGCTGAAATTATAAATTCATATTGTAACAGCGTTCATTGTGCTTGCTGGCCTTGCTTTGGTATTTCTGTTAGATTTTCGAACTTCTTTAGTTTTATCCATTCAAAAGCATTATTTTTTTTCCCACAAACCCCCTTACTTTATTTGATAATTTCATTTTATAAATCTTTAGCAATACTCTGACAAAATTGCATTCAATCCTATTTATGTTGTCAAATTTGATCATGGAAAACATTGCTTATGTTAAGCCTATGAAGAATTCTGAGGAGTTCAGTTTCCAGTCATTTTTCTAATCAATTATATCTTTAGATCAACAACAGCAACCTATCAAGTTTTTTAATTTTTAATTTCAAATCACTTCTTTTTCAATTTTCTAACAAAAAATAACATTTTTTTTAAATCCTATTCGTTTTCACAATGAATTGACCAGTGAACATCCTCAAGTCATATATTATATGCAAGTCACTGTCTATCAAAATGATCATCTGGGCTAAAGTTGTTCATAATAAATACTATACCCCCTCTGGGCATAATAAGATATTGACAGCAATGGCTCAACCAACATGCATGTCTCCAAACCCTTTTTGTAGTCCTTTGCCAATGTTTGAACATAATACCACCTCAATAGTTCAAACACCACTCTGGCTTGAACAGTTTTGACAGTCCCTTGGTTGTTCCAGCTATGGCAGTTATATTGCAAATGTTTTGAACTATTTATATTACCATAAAACAAGTGTAGACACAGATATGTCTCGCCAGAATATAAACATTGTTGTCTACACATGATAAACTTTATACAGAGAAAATTAATGCCAATTCAACTTTAAAGTATCTGGCAAATTTAAAAAAATAAATTAGTCAATGAACCATGACATTTAGGTCAAGGTAACATGCCAAATGTCAGGCTAACATTATCCATTTAGAGACTAAGAATTTAACTACTGACCATATTTTAAAAAATTGTTGCTACAACTGTACAGAATGAACATGAATATAAAAATTAACAATATCGCTGAACCTTAAAATTAAGGCCAAAGTAACTTGACATGTACCCACTAAGATGTAAGAATAAACCTAAAATGGCGACCATAGGTGTTACTATAGCTAAGATATTGACATGAATGTAAAAAAAATTACAAAGTCACTGGACTATAAAATTAAGGTCAAGCAGACTTGCATTTGTCCATTAATATGTAACAATAAACCTTATATGAAGAGTCTAGGCTCAGAAATGGTCATGAATGTAAAACGTTTAAGTCACTAGACTATGAAATTATGGTTTAGGTTACTTGACATGTTTCAGACTGGCATTTATAATGTAACAATAAACCTAACATGGAAAGTCCAGGCTCTTTAATTGCTGAGAAATGGACATGAATGTAAAACAATTAAAAAAAGTCCCCGGACCTTGAAATTAAGGCCAAGGTTACTTGACAGGTATCAGATTGGCATATATACACCCATTTATATGTAACAATAATCTTAATATGGGGAGTCTAGGTTCTTTAATTGCTGAGAAATGGACCTGAGTGTAAACAAGTGAATCTGTGTCAATGGACACTATATGCCCCGTTAATAATCATTCATTATTTAAAGAGTAAGAATAAGATTTATTCCTATCCAATGACCCATGACCATGGGATCATTCATTATTTAAAGAGTAAGAATAAGATTTTTTGCAATCCAATGACCCATGACCCTTGACAGTGAGGTCACAGCATCTGTTCCCATCAAAAATGTTGCAGTTCCTGTTATGATCTATCTGTATACAAAGTGTCATCAAGATATCAAACCTCCTTCAAGGTAAACTACCTTCAACCTAAACCTTAACCTGTAGTACAATATCAAATATTCAATCCTACTATTCAAAGTCAATGACCTTGAGGTCATAGCATCTGTTTGCTTCCCAAAATGTTGCAGTTCGTGTCATGGCCGACTCATGGTCTATCTGTTTACAAAGTTTCATCAAGATATCAAACCTCCTTCAAGGTAAACTACCTTCAATGTAAACCTTTACCTGTAGTACAATATCAAATATTCATTCCTTATATTCAGTCAATGACCCATGACCTTGAGGTCATAGCATCTGTTTGCTTCCAAAATGTTGCAGTTCATGTCATGGTCTATTTGTATACAAAGTTTCATCAAGATATCAAACCTCCTTCAAGGTAAACTCCTTCAACCTAAACCTTAATCTGTATTACAATATCAAATATTCACTCCTTATATTCAAAGTTAATGGCCCATGACCTTGAGGTCAAAGCATCTGTTTGCTTCCAAAATAATGCAGTTCATGTCATGGGGTATCTGCATACAAAGTTTCATCAAGATACCAAACCTCCTTCATGGTAAACTACCTTCAACCTAAACCTTAACCTGAGCATTACGGACATACATACAGACAATGTATCCGAAAACTGTATACTCCTCCTACTTTGTAGGCTGGGCATAAAAAATTATGAAAGTCACTGAACTGTAAAATTGAGGTCATGGTTACATGACAAGCCCCAGACTGGCATGTACTCATTGAAATGAAGCATTATACCAAATATGGTATGTCTATACATTTCAATCGCTCAGAAATTGACTTGAATGTAAAACTATGTCGCAATATTTACAAAGTCACTCAACCATGCAAATGAGGTCAATGTCACTTGACAAGTAGAAGACTAGCATGTACCCACTAAAATGCATAAACACACTAAGGTATCTGTGGACCAAAGATGATCTGTGTATATGCATTACAGTTAAAAAGTTTTCAAAGTTTTAGGAAACTAGAGAATGTGTCTGTGAGACACGGATGCCCTGCCAAAAGATTTATCGCAAAGGATAACCTCATATTAAAATGTAGGTCAAAGCCACTTAACTGTCATTAATTTGGGCAGTACTCATCAAGGCAATTGATTTGATGAAATATCATTTTCCTATAATGTGTAGTTGTCGAGAAAAGGACTTAAAAGACAAACCTTAACCAAATTCACTGAAGCGTAAAATGTAGGTCAAAGCACCTTATTGTCAATGATTTGGGCAATACTCGTCAAGGCAATTACTTTGATGAAATATCATTGTCCTATGATGTGAAGTTGTTGAGAAATGGAATTAACAAAACTTAACCAAAGTCACTGAAGTGTAAAATGTAGGTCAGAGCCACCTTATTGTCAGTGATTTGGGTAGTACTCATCAAGGCAATTAATTTGATGAAATATCATTATTCTATAATGTATAGTTGTTGAGAAATGGACTTAAACATAAAACTGAACCAGATGAGTCACTCAAGCATGATATATAGGTCAAAGAGTCAAACTACCTGTTGAACTATGCAGTACTATCAAAGATCTACCTATTTACTTATTATCATTATTCTACCCCTTATAATTTCTAAGTAATGGACTTTAATGCAAAACTTAATGGGATGTACAGACGGACGGAATGACAAACAAAGGAAACACTATATGCCCCTTCCACATTCATGGGCGGGGCATAAAAAGAGACAATAAAAGGCTATGCCGGGCACAGTATAATACGACCGCAGCATGTCCACCACTGAAATCTGAATAAGTGTAATTTAAAAATGAATAAGGACACAGCTAAGAGTTTGACACAATAACTAGCTGGACACAAACTAAGGAACATTAAAATTAGCCCTTTTGATCCCTGAGAGCTCCGAAACTGTACGATTTAAGCAAAATTGTTGACATACTACTGACAGCATATATCAAGATGGATCCAATGAAAAAAATCCTAATTGAAATCCAAAATCCAATTAAAATAATGACTTTTGCAATTTCGGCTCCTTTGACCCCTTATAGTTTGGAAACGGTAAGACATATGCCAAATCTGTTGATGTACTACCATCAGCTTACAACAAAAGGAATCTAAAGGAAAAAATACCATCAAAATTGGATGAAAAATTTTAAGTAATCTGCATGTTTGCTATTTTGGCCCCATTTGGCCCTTCATAGCTTGGAAAGGAAACAAATTACCAAAAATCTGATGGTGCAGCACTGTATTAATTTTTCATTTTAAAAGAATCCATTGCAAAAAACTGCATGAAAATCAGACTAATAATGAAAATTTAAAAATTTTGAAATTTGCCCCTTTTGGGCCCCATTTATCTCATGAACGGTACATGCCACGTCAAATCCGTTGTCATATTACAGAAAGGAAATTTCCTCAGGAACACACTGAAAGAAACCCCATCAAAATCTGATAAATAATAAATATTCAACAGCCAAATATGTGAAAACACCCAATTTTGCCCTTTTCAGCCCCTTTTTTAAAAACGGGAGGGGCCAAAATGATGAAAACTATACCCAGCCTTCCTTTTAAGCCAAGAAACACTGTGTCAAAATTTAATAAGGATTCATCAACTTAAACTTAAGTTATTGGCCAAAAACAAAAGTGTCTACAGACGACAACGATGACGACGACAGCGCCATACCATTATACAACCACAAATTTTTTGCAACCGTATAAAAACCATGTATTACTAGTGCCTTTTCATAAAAGAAAGGATTCAGGGGGTTGGGGTGCGGATTATACACAACTATAAAACTTGAGGATTTGTTCAAGTGCCCTTCATATCAACTGTTAGTTTAAGTTCAAGCAAAACAGATTGTTTTTAAGGTGGTTTGGGTGTCTAAAACTGCACATCCATCTTGTGAGGAAAATTGCTATTTGTAAAAATGTTTTTTAATATTTCCTTGATAATAAAAAAAAATAAAATAAGCAAAAATTAGTGTTGTGAGTGTGCAAAATATGTCACTTATTGAAATAATTCGTAAAGGTTCCGCGGAACCTGGTGTCTCGTCTGCTCACTCCATTGTCAATATAATTTGGCTGGAGAATTCAAACAAATAACTGGTCTTTGAGAGTATCAGGGAATTTACAAAAATTGAAATCAAAAATTTTTTAAATCTAACCATTGAAAATATTTGCTTTGGCAAAAATTATCAAAAAAGTATGGTTGCTAACAAGGATTAACAAAAATTGCTGGTCTTTGAGAGTTTCAGGAAATTTACTGAAATTGGAATCAACATTTTTTGAAATCTTACCATTGGAAACATTTGCCTTGACTACAATGTATCCAAAAAGCATGGTTTCTAACAAGAATTCCAAAAAATTGCTGGTCTTTGAGAGTTTCAGGAAATTTACCAAAGTTGGAACCACATTTCTAATTTTTTTTTAATCATGCCTCATATGAGAAAATGACTGGAATAATTGATTATATGCAAAAATTTTTAAAAATTGTTAGTCTTGGACATTTTCAGGAAATTTACCAAAGTTGGAACTGGAATAAAATTCCAAAATCTTATTGCACATCTATAGACCATATGCAACAATTCTACATCAAAATCAAATTTCTTTATCCCAATTTTTTTTTATATATGGACCTAGACTGAAAATTTAGCAAAATTCATTGATGTGGAAAATATAGGTCAAGGTGACATAATTCTGGTATGGATGTTGGTTACTACTAAAGATGTAACCACTTACCAATGATCATCTGTCTATGACATGTAGGTGCTGAGATATGGTGCAAACTAAAAAATTTGATTGAAAAAAACTAAGTCCAACTCTAAGTCGAACTAATGGCAAAATACGGAAAAATTTGAATTTTTTTTTTCAAAATTAAACTTGGGATTAAATAATGAAGTTGCACTGAATATTGTGTCAAAATTTCATTGATATTGAACATGATATGAGAAAGTTATTCAAGTTCAAAAAAAGTTTAACATTTGGGTTAATCAAATGTTCACAACGACTCCGACGACGCCGACACCGATGACGGAATCTATGGTCGCTATGTCTCGCCTTCGCGACATTCGTCGCAGGCGAGACAAAAACCCTTATCCTATTAAGGGGAGATAATTATATAGAAATAATAAGGGAAAAATTATCATTTCCATGATTTTTTTTTTCAAATATGATCAGGGACCCCAATTTTTTCAAAGGTTTCACCATAATCTATCCTTTTTTAATTCTTTAAAAAATCCAAAAATAGTGTTTTTCCCTATAGACTTTATTAAAAAGATTAAAAGCTTGCTACTTTTGAAAGGCTCTCCAGGAAAAACAAGTTCAGTAACCTATCTTTTTACTAAAATTTTTAGGTACATTTAACAAACTTTCAATCAAAAAAAAATAACAATTCTGTGAGACTTGGTAAATACATGTAAGCTATGAATTGAAAAATTACTTAATTTTATACAAAAGTGCCTTCTCCCAAAAGTGTTATTTTCAAGTCAATATTGTGAATATTTCATCAGCTGCCATAACTTTGCAGACATCAACAAACCATGTGCTTGGTAAAGTGTTGACAATGAATGAGCTTTTATATCATATCGACTCTAGATAACAATATTTAACTCAAAAGATATGTAAACATAGTGGTTAATGTGTCCTACAATTTTATCCCACAACACTACTAGTTAAAAGGGCTTGAAAGACTTTGAGACAGAACTCATGCTGATTATATGATTGCACTTGAATTTCCTGAAGAATAAAAACAATTTTATTTTCTACAAATTTTGTCATATGTGTTTGAGCTCTATTCTCATCAAATACTTCATAGAAAGCTTCAGATAAAGTAAATAAAGAGTAGACCAGTTGATAAACTGTGAAATTAGACTTTATCAAAGCCCAAGCATATTATATTTTTCAGGATATTTATAAGTTTCACAATTTCCTAGTAGAATGACACAAAGAACAATCACAGACAGATTGCAGCATTGAAATTTTAGTGTGTGTATGCACTCAATTCCAGCCAGATAATAATAGCTCTTTGGTCATTAGAAGTGGTCTATACTTCATATTACTTACCCTGTTCTAGATTGTAAATAGCCACCCACTACATATAAATACTGGACTGGCTGTCTTGGAGGCTGGTCCCTATTCTTAGTTTGTTCCTGGAATATCCATTCTTTTATTTCTATGTACAAACTAATATATATTACATAAAATATGAATATTTAGCAAGATGATTGACAACAACAAGTGCAGTGTGATAACTGATGTGAGAAGTCAAGGTCAGTCACAATTAAAAGGGTAGTATAATAATAAATATGAGAGGTCTAGGTCACAATAGCATGGTATTAAAATAATAGAAGAGAGAGGTGAAGATCAGCTACAATAACAAGTGTAGTTTTATTTCTTATTCATTTACATAATGTTTATTTTGACAAAACTATTGATATACAAAAGATTTACATGATCTCCATAAAAATTCATTTAAATAACATGCAGGTCTTTTAGTTTTTCATACAAATGGTAACAATTAATGTCTAAACTTTCCTGTTTTTTAATCAGTGTGACATTTGAATTGAAATGATCTTATAAATCTAGTTTCTAATGATTGTCAGAAAAGTGATGTACCATGAAATGTCCAAAAGCTACCTAATATTATACCTGGATTTTCATGAATCATTTCTGTCTGTGTTAATTCTTTAATGGCTGTCTCTGTCACATGGTTGAGTTTGACCAATAAAAGGATATCCTTCAGACTAACTATTCTGTCAGCCATATTATGTTCCAACCAACGAACAACACATCTAAAGACCTCGTCCTCACCATCATTTCCTAAATACAAGAAAAAATGTTGCTAATGAAAAACAATTTGTTCTCCTCATTCTAATGACAGCCTGTTAAACCTTATAAATGTTCATACCAAGTCACTTAAGATATAATATACTAATCTATCTGACTTTTTATCAGATATTTGTATGTGTTATCTTGGATCTCCATTGGCAAATATGTCAGCACTACCAGATTGGCTGTAATGTCAGCATTACCAGACTGGCTGTGATAATGTCAGCATTACCAGATTGGCTGTGATAATGTCAGCATTACCAGATTGTCTGTGATAATGTCAGCATTACCAGATTGTCTATGATAACATCAGCATTACCAGATTCGCCATGATAATGTCAGCATTACCAGATTGGCTGTGATGTCAGCATTACCAGATTGGCTGTGATTATGTCAGAATTACCATATTGGCTGTGATGTCAGCATTACCAGACTGGCTGTGATAATGTCAGCATTACCAGATTGTCTGTGATAATGTCAGCATTACCAGATTGTCTATGATAATGTCAGCATTACCAGATTGGCCATGATAATGTCAGCATTATCAGATTGGCTGTGATGTCAGCATTACAAGATTGGCTGTGATTATGTCAGAATTACCAGATTGGCTGTGATGTCAGCATTACCAGATTGTCTGTGATAATGTCAGCATTACCAGACTGGCTGTGACCAGATTGTCTGTGATAATGTCAGCATTACCAGATTGTCTGTGATAATGTCAGCATTACCAGATTGGCTGTGATGTCAGCATTACCAGATTGGCTGTGTTTATGTCAGAATTTCCAGATTGGCTGTGATGTCAGCATTACCAGATTGTCTGTGATAATGTCAGCATTACCAGATTGTCTGTGATAATGTCAGCATTACCAGATTGTCTGTGATAATGTCAGCATTACCAGATTGGCTGTGATGTCAGCATTACCAGATTGGCCGTGATAATGTCAGCATTACCAGATTGGCTGTCATGTCAGCATTACCAGATTTGCTGTGATAATGTCAGCATTACCAGATTGGCTGTGATTATGTCAGCATTACCAGATTGGCTATGATAAACGAAGCAATACAGTCACTATCAAGACTTAGTTTCATGTGCAGGTTGCTACAATATTGCACTACTTGCCTATGTTCATATATGGCATATTTTGAATATTTACTGTGCACTAATTACAGCAATTAATAACCCTATTATTGTCCATTGTCTATGACCTTAATGGTCTACAAGTTCCAATTGTATAACAGATGCAATTTAAGTAATCTATAAGTGTAATTTAGATTACTTTGATTTACCTATTAAAGTTTATACTCATTTTTAAAGTAAAAAGAGCTGTATTTTTTCAATTTTTTGTTTCCAGACGAATTCATCATTCAAGTTATAGTATGCTGAAATTAAGCAGTTTCAAGTCCAATACCTCATGAAAACATATAAAAAGCTTTAAAATTAAAGAAAATGTAACATGAATTAATTATTGCCGGCCAGAGAAGAATGTATTCTCCGGACGATTCGTATGCATGGGACCTCAGGTCAAATGTTCCCAATAAGCGCAACGGAATTGTTTATACTGACATGTCATGGTCAGATAAAATCACATGCAATGAGCAAATAGACAATTGAATGGTAAATGTGTAAATTATTGTTTACATTGCCAAAATAATAAAATGCAACCCATATTATTCTTTCAAGGGTGTTCTTATTATTTTTGAACATGGGAGGGCTTTAGTTATTTGAAATCTCAATGATCAATTTAAAAATAACTCCACATGTACATTGCACTGGTCACGAATTCAATTGATTTTACCTCGCCTTTATTACATAAGCATTCATAACAGATTGGCTCCTTTTAAATCAGAACCCATTCAGTCATATGCACTGTTAACCAATGCCGGAGACGGAAAATGAAGAGTAGTCCGAAAAGTTGTGTGTTAACCAGCAACAGTATCACAAATGTCAATTGTAGACACATATCAACCAGCTGATGTTTGCCGATTGGTGGTAGGTTTGTTTATATATAGTATCTCAGTCAGGTCCAGTTTTGGTGTCAAACATTAATCACTTACCATGATTGTTCAAAATCATATTCAAAATTGAAGAAATACATCTCATAATGCTTTAATTCACTGTTCTTGGATAGCTATCACACCGAACTTGGTAACAACTTGTAACAAAGTACAAATTTAAACAAGACATAGGTCACTAAAGGAATACACATTTCTCAGAATTTCACGATAATAAATATACTGAAAATAAACGATGTATAAAAGTACAGCCGAATGACAAACAGCACAAATACGACATACCCCGAACAAGGACGTGTACTTACAACCTGCCTATCCGGTGAGTCGAACCTAAAAATAATGTACATTTTTATTGTCAGCCAGACATTATAGTATCCACTAAGTTATTGACAAAATGTACTGATGCCTTACTGATAGAAGATGTATATGAGAATAAACAGTCGCAAATACTACTTGAAATACTGATATCTCATTTTTTCATATTTTCCTTCCATTTTTTACACATACACTAGGGTCATTTAGGAGTGATTTCCCCAAATACTATGGAGCGATCTTGGAGAAATCACTGATATCAGTATATTTTTATCTTTGGTGTATAAAATAATAAACTTCACCAAGAAGAGCGCAGGGCAGTATTAAAAAATAAAACACATTTTAAAAGTGTTTCTATTGTGGCAACAGGGGAGTACATGTCTGAGTTCTTCGGACCCCGCGCAATGATCCCCAAAAGGGTAGGGTTTTAGGTACCAATACAGGTTATTCTAATGCAACATTCATATAACGCAGGTTTTGATTGGCCAAAACTGACAGTCAATTCCACCATGTACACACCTGTGACACAATAGGTTCCCTGTTCAGTCTGGTTCCTAATATTGTTACAAATTCAAGAGTTAAAAATAGAACATGAAATTGATTTGTTGCATTTGAATCGCAATAGCGGGACGTTGTTTGAATGCCCGAGGGCGTCGGTCTTGATTTGGCGGTAGAAATATCCATTTACAGGCTCCGCTACGCGTCGCCTGTGGGTTGCGTTTTGGCCGTCGGATCTACGATTGGCGCCCTCGGGTGTTCGGGTAATGTACTGTTGTTGCTTAATTATAATAGTATAATAATTAAACAAAATATTATATCCAATCCCATATTCACCTATAAATACTGCCGTCTGGTAGGGGAGGGCGAGGGATTCATATTCC
>MJUU01051090.1:0-14583 GCA_002080025.1 Modiolus philippinarum | reverse complement strand
AGGAACCGTAATGAAAAGGGGACCAGATTTCGATATCAAAAATAGATATTATTTTATATCAACTTAATATGATCATAATTAGTTACACCTCAAGCGAATTTGTCAGTACAGATTAAATATATCCTTTTAACCATCCAATAAAGCTTTTCGAACACAGTAGAAGTTATACAGTATTAGAATCACCTAAAACACAACCATCCTAGAATTAGCACATTTCAATAACACATTTTATACCCTGAAAGTTTGTAAACTAAACTCGCTATACAGTTTGCCCAGAAATAAAGTTTGCTATTAGCACTAAAATATGGAATTAAATAACCAACAATTTGTACAAGGGTGCAATTACTTTTATAGTAAGTTGCCTATCAAATCAAGCGAAGAAGAAGAAGAAGAACTTGAAATCTCTCTTCATAATATACAATAATACCGGAGGCTCCCAGGAGCCTGTATCGCTCACCTGGCTTTCAGTTGCCACAATCAAGCTAACATTGTAAGTTATACAGTTGATCTTCAGTCTCTCCAACTTTGGTAGCTCGAACACCATCAATATCTTGAACTGTATTTAAAGTCTGATCATGTTTACTATATTTCTTTGTTGGGCTTTTTTGACAAAAAACATTCTTGCTAAGGACCACTTTCAACACCAGTTCAGTTTGTAAATGGCTGTCAACGAACAATTTTCAACATCTGTCTTAAAGTCCCAAAATCAATATTTATTTGGAAACCAAATTTCATTGAAATCGGACAATGTTGAATTTGCCCGCCTTTCTTGGCAGCCATTTTGAAAATGGCCGTCAGTGAACAATTTTCAACATCAGTTTTGATACATGTACCTATTTGGAAACCAAATTTCATTGAAATCAGATTATGTTGAATTTTCCCACCTTTTTTTGTGGCCATTTTGAAAATGGCGCTCAAGGAACAATTTTCAACACCAGTTTTGAAGTTGCGACATCAATATCTATTTGGAAACGAAATTTCATTGAAATCTGACAATGTTGAATTTTCCCACCTTTTTTCAAACCATATGAAAATGGCAGTCAACAAATAATTTTTAACACCTGTTTTGAAATAGCGACATCAAATTCACTTTGATACCATATTTTATTGAAATCGGACAATGTTGAATTTTCCCAGCCTTTTTTGGCAGCCATTTTAAAAATGGCGGCCAACGAATAATTTTTAACATCAGTTTTGAAGTTGGGACATCAATACCTAATTGGAAACCAAATTTCATTGAAATCGTACAATGTTGAATTTTCCTGCCTTTTGGGCAGCCATTTGGAAAATGCAGTCAACAAACAATTTTCAACACCGGTTTTGAAGTCATAACATCAACATCTATATATTGAAATTGGACAATGTTGAATTTTCCGGCCTTTTTTTAAGAGTCCATTTTGAAAATGGTGGTCAACGAACAATTTTCAACACCAGTTTTGAAGTCGCCACAGCATGGCAAATTTTATGGAAAAGGGGCATAAACCCAAGAAGGGTTTCAGATTTTCTTCAAAATTGCAGGGAAGGTAAATCTTGCCATGCTGTTCAATTCACCCCTATCAAATTTTTGATATCTGCATACTTGCCAACCTCTAATGGACCAAATGAGGGTTGTGACCCACTTTCAAAAAAGAAAATGAGGGTCATAACGTGCAACGACATTTCCAGACCAAGAAAAAAGTACTTACAACAGTTTTAATCTTGTAAAGGGTAAAAATAAATAGTACAATATTTAGAAAATCATTTAATTTTGCACATTTAACAAAGAATATATCAAAAATACTAGAAACATTTTAGAAAATTCCAACATTTTAACCCCAAAACCATGAAAAATGTTACATTTTTTCTCAATGAGGGTGATGAGGGTCATAATTTGCAAATGAGGGAGATTTTGAGGGTCATATACTAAAGTGGGTCATACCCACAAAAAGAGGGTGTGACCCTCCAAATGAGGGTGACTTGGCAACTATGTATCTGTAACGGTTTTTGACTTATTTGCCAAAAACAGCAATTTACCCCTACGTTCTATTTTTGGCAACAGCGGCCATGTTGTTTGGTCTTCGGACTAATCGAACACAATTTTGAAACTGCATACCCTGGTAATGCTTCAGGCCAAGTTTGGTTACAATTGGTTCAACAGTTTCAGAGGAGAAGATTTTTTAAATTGTTGACGGACAGCGGATGACAGACGGACGACGGACAAAAAGTGATGGCAAAAGCTCACATGGCCTTTTAGGCCAGGTGAGCTAATAAATGACATAAATACCTAAGCATAAATCTTCAAAGTGAAGTATACTTTTAAGTCGAGACAATGTGATATTCAGGAACTCCTCTGTCTGTACAACTACTGGAAACCTTCTCTTCAGTAATGTTATAGCCTTAACAAGTAACTGTGTACATCCATATGTCTCGGCAAATCCCCATATACCTGTAAATATGTATTATAATGTTAGATACAAAGGTAGAAATATAGATTACACCACAAGAACCATTACCATATATTATGCATTAGAGATAGTTAAATTTTTTAATTTTAAGAGTGAGGCTTGCAGAGCATTTTAAAATTTTTAAATCTAACTATCAAGAGTGGAAACTTGGTAGCAATCGGGATAAAGTATATGGATTTATCTAGTTCCTGAAGAATTTAATATCTATACTTGACAACAAACCAAAACAGTTTGAGAGATCTTAATAAGACTGTATCTACAGAAAACCTACCAAAACAGTTTGCTAAATCTACATATGACTGTATCTATTGACAAGCTACCAAAACAGTTTGTTAAATCTAAATATGACTGTATCTATTGACAAGCTACCAAAACATTTGTTAAATGTATCTATTGATACTTACCAAAACAGTCTGTAAGTTCATAATTTGACTGTATTGAAAACCTACCCAAACAGTTTGTTGCATCTAAATTTGACTGTATGTATTCATAACACTGCTTTTTAATGAGATCCATTTGAAGTAAATCTGTGAGGGTTACTAAATCTTGAACTGTTTCCTTGGTAACTGTAAAAGAGAAATTGTAACATCATTTCTTAGGGAGATATAATATGAGCAATCTTTCAGATTATAATATGATCAAGGTCACACTTTCCTGTTACAATGACTTTATCAGGGAAATTACATTCTTGTTTGTCACAGGTGAACAAAAAAAATTGATATTTCGACAAAGGTATATAGGACTTTCTTTCCAGCTTTCAGCACCATACTAGTATTTCTAGTATCATCACATTGTCAAAGACCATCAGAACAGAAATTATGTAGCAAATCTGTCGCGGACACAATGTTCACAGAATGTTTAGCCAGATGGAGTCACGACCAATTTCATAGTTACATGTAGCTACTGTTATCCCAAAGATATCAGAAGAGTTAACACTAATTTCCCCTATTAGTTTATATCAATATTGTTTACTTGTCGCTTATTAATAAAAAGCTTAGGTATAAAATTTATTTAGTTAGTAAAAAAACAAAATTACTGTTAATTTATTTTCTGCATATGCGCATTTCAACAACTTATGTCTCATCAGTGCAGATCAAACCAGAACATTTGGAAGTCCATTAACCAAAAAATGTGTAAATTAACTAAAACCCGTCAATGTCCCAGTGTTACACAATGAGGGCTCTAAGGGCTTCAGGTGTTGTCTCATATAACTGTTCTGTGGCATTACTTGTGAAGATTCTGTTAATCTTATTGTTAACACAGTAAATATGTTACCTGTCAATGTCCCTGTATACATATAAACAAGAAGAGCTCTAAGGGCTTCAGGTGTTGTTTCATCTAACTGTATTTGTGGCATTACTTGTGAAGATTCTGTAAATCCTATTGTGAACATAGCTTTGAAGTAATCACTATATATCATTAACATGGCTTTATGAGCAACAATTTCCTCCTCCTTACACTGAAAAAAAAACAAAGGTTATTAACAATTTCAAAGTTTCCCTCATTAGGGCATATTTTTAGAGTAACCTAATTTTGCCTGAATGCTGACGTACAATCAGAGATGTATATGCAAACGCAAGGTTACATGGTCCTTCCATGTATAGGGACTGAGATCTAAACTCTCCAGTAAATTTGGATGTTAGTCAATCAAAGTGGAAAATATGGGTCAAAGTGACCTAATTTTTCTGGGATGCTAACCTTCTACATGATCCTCCCATGTATAGTGACCGAGATCTGAACTTCTCCATAAACTTTAATGTAAATCCTTCAAGCAGAAAATATAGGGCAGTGACCTAAATTTTGTCTGGATACTGACATTTCATCAGAGATGCATATATTTGCAAGGTTTCCTGATTCTTCAATGTATAGTGACTGAGAAATGAACTTATTAATAAACTTGATTGTAATTCAATCAAGCAGAAAATATAGGTCAAAAGTGACAGGGTTGCATGATGCTAACATGTATAGTGACCGAGATCTGAATTTGGCCATAAACTTGAATGTAAGTTGTTCAAGCAGAAAATATAGGTCAAAGTGACCTAATTTTGCCTAGATGCTGGCCTACCATCAAAGATGCATGCATGTGCAAAGTTACATGATCTTATCATGTATAGTTACTGAGATTCAAACTGTGGACATAAATTTGAATGTTAGTTGTTCAAGCAGAAAATATAGGTCAAAGTGACCTAATTTTGCCTGGATGCTGACCTACCATCAGAGATACATGCATATGAAAGGTTAAATACTCCTACCATACATACTGACCGAGATGTGAATTCAGACATAAACTTAAATGTAAGTCCTTTAAGCCAAGAATATAGGTCAAGGAGACCTACTTTCCTTGGAAGCTGTGAGTTAACCCAAGATGCACCTGCATGTAAAGTTTGATGACCCTGCCATGCATTGTTGCTGAGATATACAACCAAATGCAGACATGAACACAAACATTGATGTAAAAATGGACCCCAGGGTGAAATAGTTGCCCTCAACTTCGTTGATGCTGATTAATAATTGTAACATAAATCACAATGTTTCCTTTGATGTTTTCATGCACTAATTGTTATGTGGCAGAAATGACCAATAATTTGCCAGCAATAATGAAAAACAAAATTGGCTCAAATTAACTTTTTAATCAGACAAAAAAAACAATTATTTTACAAATTAAATATACAATAAATGACTTATCTGACAATAATGAAGTCCAAGTAAATATCCAAATGAATAGTTCACTTAATTCCACCAATAAATGTCCAATAGAATAATCCTTATAATCCTCACTAAATAGTTGATAATATATTCACAATATTTGATGTCGATTTCCAATACAAAAGATGTGTGTGATAATCCTATATAAACTAATTAATCCTGTATAAACTTATTAAACTGACTGACTTAACCCTTTTCAGCTACCTCATATAAATACATTTATTATTTCCAGAAAAATCTATCCACAAGATACAACTGGAACATTCTAATCAACTGACAATCACATGACTAGAATGATTATGTAAGGAAAACCTCTAGAAAATTCTATGTGTTAAATATTAAATTTAAATTCTAGAAATTTCTATATGTTCTAAGGTGAAATAACCTTGACCCTTGTTTATTGTAAACAAGTTACATAACTAGGCCAAACAAATTACATAATATTAAGGCCGTACAAAATAAAAACAATGAATAAAATGCATTATATAATATTTACAACATTTAATTACTTATAACATAATAGACATAAATGTTTTAAGTTCTCAAACTATGGTCTCATACGAGAAATAAAGGTTGTACCATAAATCAGAATAACACATGTGACTTGTCTTCACATATTTTCAATGGAAGTATGGGTAAAGCTAATGGTAAGATGACTTACGATTGTAAGATTACTTTCTCACTGGCATGCAGAATTTCCAGGAATATAAATAAACAATCTACCCTTGTGCTTTGTATCCAAAAGGAAGGAATACACTACTGGAATAAATCCCCTGTTACACCATATGATAATAAATTTATATTGTACCATGGTTGAAGCTCCTCCCCTTTTTCGAATAACTCCACCATTCAATGTATTATGCAAATGAAATTAACGCTTAATTGCAACTATCCTGAGATGCATAATATTTCTCTACAGATGGACATCATTTGTTCTTATTGTATTTTCATAGCATATGCAATGGATGAGTGTGATAACGTATTGCCTCAATAAACCGCTGTGGTAAAAAACTATAAAGCAATATTCATGACCCAAACCTGATTACTGATAGATGGACGGATGGATGCCAGGCATTACCATATTCCCACATCGTATTGGGGTGGGGATAAAAAGAGTATTTTTGGAAGCATAATTTGTGAAAAGGTTAAAAAAAAATAGGATTGGTACTTGATTTCTATACTGATGCCAAATTAAAGCCATCAAAGAGTGACATTTTATTACATCAATTTAGAAACATAATCATGTTATGATTATATGAAAGTGGGACCCCTTTATTAAGGTTAGTGAGGACACCTGACCCCAAAAATAATTCCAAATTCAAAATGGCTATTTTTTAAATATATTACTGTTGAAGATATACCCTTTCTTTGGTTTAAATATCGGACCACCTTTCCAGGCATTTTTCTGAGATAAATGGGGTCAAAGTTACCTCCCCCTGAATAATAGTCCGAATTCCCATTTAACCCACTTTTGACCATAAAAAAAAACAATTGTACATTGTTTTTGTAAAAAGAGTGTTTGGATTATAAGTCTTTGTTGTTTTAAAGGTATTTCTAAAAATACATCCCCTTCTGTCAATTATTTTTGCTAATATTCCCAATTATGTGCACATTGAGGTTAGATTTTTTATCACTTTTTGCCCCCTGAGAGACATAAAAAGTGAAATTCAGAAAAACTTCCGAATTCAAAATTCCATTTTTTAACTTAAAAATATACCTTTATACGATATCTTCAAAAAATAAAAAATCAGTATAGCAAACCAGGCTTCTAAGAGACCTACAAGCATTCAGACTTGACAACATTGCCCTCCTCCCCTCAAAAAATTTTGCCGTCACTAGAACAATAAACAGCTGCCCCAAGTCGCATGATACGCCCGTCATCATCCTTCAAAGCTTTAAGTGATTTAGGTAAGGGGTTCTCAATTCAGAAGCACCAATAACTGCCTAATTAAGCTTGATATTTCTTTAAGAAATTAATCTGCAAAGTTTGAAGTGAGCTGATCAAAGTATTTATCAGTCAGAGCGTGACTTGTAAAAAATTGCCTTAAAATTGACGAACAAAGTCCCATAACTCTTGAAAGAAAAATCAAAATTGCACGAAAAAGTATACAGATCATGAGGCTATCATATCCAAGACAAAGTTTGAAGTAAATTAGCCAAAGGGTTGTCAAGTTAGAGCACAACATGTAAAAAATTGCCTTAAAATTGACGAATAAAGTCCCATAACTCTTGCAAGAAAATTGAAATTTCACAAAAAAGTACACAGATTGTGTGGCCATCGTACTCAATACCTCTACAAAGTTTGAAGTAAATTGGCCTAAGGGTTGTCAAGTTAGAGCGCAACATGTAAAAAATTGCCTTAAAATTGACGAATAAAGTCCCGTAACTCTTGCAAGAAAAATCAAAATTTCACGAAAAAGTATACAGATCATGAGGCCATCATACCCAATACTTCTACAAAGTTTGAAGGGAATTGGCCTAAGGGTTGTCAAGTTAGTGTGCGACATGTGAAAAATTGCCTTAATATTGACAAATAAAGTCCCATAACTCTTGCAAGAAAAATCAAAATTTCACGAAAAAGTATACAGATCATGTGGCCATCGTACTTAATACATCTACAAAGTTTGAAGCAAATTGACCTAAGGGTTGTCAAGTTAGAGTGCGACATGTAAAAAATTGTCCTAAAATTGACGAATAAAGTCCCATAACTCCTTCAAGAAAAATCAAAATTTCACAAAAAAGTATACAGATCGTGAGGCCATCATATCCAATACCTCTACAAAGTTTTAAGTAAATTGGCCAAATGGTTGTCAAGTTAGAGCATGACATATGAAACGGACAGACAGACGGACGGACGGACAGAAGGATGGACGGACAATCGGACATTGGTATACCATAATACGTCCGTCATTAGATGGGCATATAAAAACCGGAAGTGATGTAACCGGCTGTGCTTGTAGCACAAATACCAAACTAAAATAGTGATATGACTGTATACATTCTTCACTTGACTAGAACACCAAGTTGTAGGTTACACATATCAAACCAGAAGTGGATACTTTCTTACCTACTGTTAATCATAAATACAAAAATTTCATCTACAAATTCAAATTTTGTGAAATATTGGATGATAGTTCGACACATGACCCCACAGGAGTCCTATAGAGAGATAAAGGAGGGTGCATGCGGGACCAGAAGTAGTTTGTATTTCCAATTGAGCACAGTTTTGACCAGAATGACCTATTATGCTGTATAAAGATATATTTTGGATAGCGTTGACTAAATGAATGAGTTGATATTTCTTATATTTTCTTGTTCCAAACTTCTATGGAGTGATCTTTATAAAACGAAAATCAGCAGTGGCTTGTTCTGGCAGTATTTCTATCACGTCTGCATTAATTGTTATGAAGGGGGAGACTGCTATTATTGTTCTAGGGTGATTCTCTCCTCCCACAATTTTCAAGTTTTATTCTTTCATTTTTTCCAATTTTCTTATCCCTTTGTGTACATAATTTACTTTTTTCACTACTATATCTCTATCTAATTTAATTTCTATCAAAGTTATTTTCCTTTTTTGAGCACCTTTACAGTGCTAATTTATTATTATTTTCCCTTTTCTCACCTTATTTTAAGTTTATTTCCATTTTTCATCATAATTATATGAAGGAATTTGAATTTTTCCCGCCATTTTGCTGTTTCCATGGCAACGGTTGCCATTTTGATATTTTAAAGTCCAAAATTTGTATACACACATGCTAAGTAACCTTCCTACCAAATTTCAGTCATTTTGGAGCAATTTGAAAATTTCCTGCCATTTTCTGTTCCCATAGCAATTGTAGCCATTTTGATGTTTTTAAAACCAAAGTTCATTTCTACTCATGCCCACTTACATTCCTGTCAAATTTCATTCCAATCTGAACATTTTAAATTTTTTCCTGCCATTTTTATGGTTTAATCACGTGACAGCTGTCCTCACAAACCTTAAAAATTAAAAGTCAATAAACATTGAAGCTGTTGCCAAATGGCAGACAGTCATACCCCGCTAATTGAACCCTGAATCAATATGGCTAGTGTAAAGTTAAATGTGTGTGGACATAGTAAAATTGTGGACACAATACAAGTAATTACAAAATGATATACCTCCCAACTTTTTTCCAGAAAATACTCAGACGAATTATCTCCCCTTCAAAATTTTGGACAGCAACTATATACATGTATTACTTCATGCACATCTTTAGGTGGTGTACTACAAATGTAAGACATTTCATCAAATCCAAGTGCCCATTAAGAGGACATGACCGGACATGACCTGACAAGGTTCTTACCCCCTTTTAAAGATGAAATATCTCCCCCTCAAAATTTCAGGCAGCAACCATATAATTTCATGAACATCTTCATGTGGTGTACTACAACTGTGTAACATTTCATCAAAATCCAAACAGCCTTTTAGGAGAACATGTGCTGAAAAGGTTTGTTCCCCCTTTTTCTTATAAATATTCAAAGACAAATTATCTCCCCTTCAAAATTTCAGGCAGTAACCATATTACTTCTTGCACATTTTTAGGCAGCATACTACAACTGTGTACTATTTCATCAAAATCCAAGCAGCCGTTTAGGAGAACATGAGCTTCATCTCCCATTTTTCCACAAAATATTCAAAGACAAATTATCTCCCCTTCAAAATGTCGAGCAGCAACCATACTATTTCATACACATCTTCAGATGGTGTACTACAACTGTGTAAAATTTCATCAAAATTTGATTAGCCGTTTAGGAGAACATGCGCTGACATGGTACTCGGACGGCCAGATGGACAGACAGACAAGTTGATTCCTATATACCCCTCAAACTTTGTTTGCGTGGGGTATAACAAATCAAAACTAATCTCTGGTGAAACTGTTGTTTTCACAATCGAAAAAAGTGCTTATATATAAGTAATGTTTTTATTCAGTACCTTTAGTTTAACATCACACATTGATCTTTCTTTCCATAAGTTATAATATCCATCCAAAACAATTCCTCCGACATTTTTATTAGATATCTTAATGCCATAATCTGTTTGTTTCACAACCAAACTTTCCCTGAAAAAATATTCTAAATATGAATTATAAAATCAAAAAATATTAATTTAAATACTTTATACTGGTTTCTATAAAAAAAAAATGTGGAATTAATATTCAAATGAGTTGACAGAATAAACAGCTGTAGATGTCCATTTAATAGTAAATGCATTGTATCTATCTAGTTTTCATATTTACTGGTGTGAAAACAAGCCTTGTTAAATTTCCAAATCTATCTGGAATACATTCATGACAATCCTCTACTTTAAAATTAAGTCATTAGAGAAACAGTTTTTACTCAGCCATTGGTTAAATATTAAACTTCTGTCAAATGATTCTAACCATTTTTTTTTTATTTTTCGAGTTTTACACAAACTTCTCATAAGATAAAAACATTCTCATTCATCAAAGTTTGTGTTTTAAAGATATATCCTCAATTTTGATTTCAATATGCTTGCTACTTCTTTTTATTGTGGGATATCATGTTTATGTAACAGTGTCTTTATTCTGTCACAAACATTCATTCAAGAATACAAAACTACCCTACATGCTCTAGGGTTTCAATCCACAACCAAAATATGGTAGGGTATTATATCCGCTGAAATAAAGTGCACTAGTTAATAGAAATCCACATTTCTGATCCGTAAGATATACACCAATAATGAATTAACATTTAAACTGACGATGTTTTTATTTTTGTGGGATACACACTATCATCTTTTCAATATTGTTGAATTTACAGGAAACATTGTACTGATTTATTCTGGTGGGATTTACAATACTACTTCTTTATCATTTTTATTTTGTGAGATGCATTTACTTTTTTTGTGGTATACACTGCTTTATTTCTTTGGGATTTACATATATACTGCTGCTGCTTTTTTTGTTGGACTTACACTGCAACAGTTTTATTTTTGTGGAATTTACACTGCAACATGAGCTTTGTTTTTGTTGGATTTACACTGCAAAAGCTTTATTTTGTGGGATTTACACTGCAAAAGCTTTATTTTGTGGGATTTACACTGTGACAACTTTATTTTCCGGGTTTATACTGCAACAGATTATTTCGTTGGATTTACACTGCAGCAGCTTTATTTTGTGCCATTGACACAGCAACAGATTTATTTTGTGCCATTGACACAGCAACAGCTTTATTTTGTGCGATTTACACAGCAACAGCTTTATTTTGTGCGATTTACATTGCAACAACTTTATTTTATGGGATTTACACTGGAACAGCTTTATTTTATGGGATTTACACTGCAACAGCTTTGTTTTGTGGGATTTACACTGCAACAACTTTGTTGTTGTGGGATTTATACTGCAACTGCTTTATGTTGGATTTACACTTCAACAGCTTTATTGTGTGGGATTTACACTTCAACAGCTTTATTGTGTTGGATTTACACAGCAACAACTTTATTTGGTGGGATTTTAATTGCAACAGCTTTTTTTGTGGAATTTACACTGCAACAGCATTTTTTGTGGAATTTACACTGCAACAGCTATTTGTGGGATTTACACTGCAACCGCTTTGTTATTGTGGGATTTACATGGCAAAAGCTTTATTTTGTGGAATTTACACAGCAACAGCTTATTGTGGAATTAACGCAGCAACAGCATTTTTGGGAGATTAACACTGTTACAGCTTTAATTTGTTGTGTGGAATTTACACTTCAACAGCTTTATTTTGTTTGATTAACACTGCAACAGCTTAATTTTGTGGGGTTTATACTGCAACAGCTTAAATTTGTGGGATTTACACTGCAACAGCTTTGTTGTTGAGAAATTTACAGTGGATCAGCTTTATTTTTGGGGATTTACGCTCCAACTTCTTTATTTTGTGGGATTTACACTCCACAGCTTTATTTTGTGGAGTTTGCACAGCAACAGCTTTATTTTGTGGGATTTACACTGCAACAGTTTTATTTTGTGGGATTTACACTGAAACAACTGTAAAAATGTATTTTGTCGGATTTTGACTGCAACAGCTTTTTGTGGAATTTACACTGCAACAGCTTTATGTTATGGGATTTACACTGCAACAACTTTATTTTGTGGAATTTTGACTGCAACAGCTTTTTTGTGGGATTTACACTGCAACAACTTTGTTATTGTGGAATTTACATGGCAACAGCTTTATTTTGCGGAATTTATAATGCAACAGCTTTCTTGTGGAATAAACACAGCAACAATTAATTTTGTGGGATTAACACTGCAACAGCTTAAATTTGTGCAGTTTACACAGCAACAGCTTTATTTTGTGGGATTTACACTTAAACAACTTTATTTTGCGGGATTTACATGCAACAGCTTTATTTTGTGGGATTTACACTGCAACAATTTTATTTTGCCGGATTTACACTGCAACAGCTTTATTTTATGGGATTTACTCTGCAACAACTTTATTTTGTGGGATTATGACTGCAACAGCTTTTTTGTTTAACTAACACTGCAACAGCTTTTTTGTGGGATTTACACTGCAACAACTTTGTTATTGTGGGATTTACATGGCAACAGTTTTATTTTGAGAAATTTACACTGCAAAAGTTTTTTTGTCGAATTAACACAGCAACAATTTATTTTGTGGGATTAACATTGCAAAAGCTTTGTTGTTGTAGGATTTACAGTGGAGCAGCTTTATTTTGTGGGATTTACGCTCCAACAACCTTATTTTGTGGGATTTACACTGTAACGGCTATATTTCTGGGAATTTACACTCAGCAGCTTTACTTTGTGGGATTTACACAGCAACAGCTTTATTTTTTGGATTTGCACTGCAACAACTTTATTTTGTGGGATTTACACTGTAACAGCTTTATTTTGTGGGATTTATACTGCAACTGCTTAATTTTGTGGGATTTACATGGCAACAGCTTTATTTTGTGGGATTTACACTGCAACAACTTTATTTTGTGGGATTTTGACTGCAACAGCTTTTTTGTGGAATTTACATTGCTATGGCATTTTTGTGGGATTTACACTGCAACAACTTTGTTATTGTGGGATTTATAAGGCAACAGCTTCATTTTATGGGATTTACACTGCAACAGCTTTATTTTATGGGATTTACAAAAGCTTTGTTGTTGTGGGATTTACAGTGGAGCAGCTTTATTTTGTGGGATTTAGGCTCCAACAACCTTATTTTGTGGGATTTACACTGTAACGGCTATATTTTTGGGAATTTACACTCAGCAGCTTTACTTTGTGGGATTTACACAGCAACAGCTTTATTTTTTGGATTTGCACTGCAACAACCTCATTTTGTGGGATTTACACTGTAACAGCTTTATTTTGTGGGATTTATACTGCAACTGCTTAATTTTGTGGGATTTACACTGCAACAGCTTTATTTTGTGGGATTTACACTGCAACAACTATATTTTGTGGGATTTTGACTGCAACAGCTTTTTGTGGAATTTACATTGCTATGGCATTTTTGTGGGATTTACACTGCAACAACTTTGTTATTGTGGGATTTACATGGCAACAGCTTCATATTGTGGGATTTACACTGCAACAACTTTATTTTGTGGGATTTTGACTGCAACAGCTTTTTTTGTGGAATTTACATTGCTATGGCATTTTTGTGGGATTTACACTGCAACAACTTTGTTATTGTGGGATTTATATGGCAACAGCTTCATTTTATGGGATTTACACTGCAACAGCTTTGTTTTGTGGGATTTACACTGCAACAGCTTTGTTGTTGTGGGATTTATACTGCAACTGCTTTATTTTGTGGGATTTACACTTCAACAGCTTTATTGTGTTGGATTTACACAGCAACAACTTTATTTGGTGGTATTTTTATTGCAACAGTTTTTTTTTGTGTAATTTACACTGCAACAGCATTTTTTGTAGAATTTACACTGCAACAGCTATTTGTGGGATTTACACTGCAACCGCTTTGTTATTGTTGGATTTACATGGCAAAAGCTTTATTTTGTGGAATTTACACAGCAACAGCATTTTTTCGGAGATTAGCACTGTTACAGCTTTCATTTGTTGTTGTGGAATTTACACTTCAACAGCTTTATTTTGTTTGATTAACGCTGCAACAGCTTAATTTTGTGGGGTTTATGCTGCAACAGCTTAAATTTGTGGGATTTACACTGCAACAGCTTTGTTGTTGAGAAATTTACAGTGCAGCAGCTTTATTTTTTGGGATTTACGCTCAAACTTCTTTATTTTGTGGGATTTACACTCCACAGCTTTATTTTGTGGAGTTTGCACAGCAACAGCTTTATTTTGTGGGATTTACACTGCAACAGTTTTATTTTGTTGGATTTACACTGCAACAACTGTAAAAATGTATTTTGTCGGATTTTGACTGCAACAGCTTTTTGTGGAATTTACACTGCAACAGCTTT
>MJUU01051089.1:0-26017 GCA_002080025.1 Modiolus philippinarum | reverse complement strand
TAAGTGCAATGAAATATTCGTAACACCTTCTGTTTGCACTTATCCTCTCAAACTTACAGGCTCTGTAACAATCATAATAATGAATAATACCCGAATAAAAGAAGAACTAAAATGTATAAGATTAATGTCTGCATTACAAAAGGTCGTAAAGGTAAAGAAAATCAATGTCATTATATTATTTTATGGCATGTTCTGATTCAAAAGGAAGAGATGTTAAGTTGCTTATAGTACAAATGAACTGTTTCGATTAAATGCAATCTGATGAAAGCCTTCTATTTCAGTCAACAAAGTTTTTTAAAAAAATATACAACATTTTGGAATCGTAGATAATTAAACAATAAATGTTGGAAATTTTGTAACAGGTGTCTTTGGAATGAATTTCATTGGATAAAGCCTAGGATATTTTGTGAGGATATGAAATAAGACCCACTGAATCTTTCTATGAGTAAAACACAAAACTGCCAATTTTCGACATATGACATTTTGGAAGCCCAGCGACGATTTAAATCTGCCAATGTGAGTTTGAATAAATAGATACGTAATCATCACAGTGGGAAATAGCATTTAATATATATGTTTGTCGAAAAGAAATTGTCTTACACTTATTCAGATAAAGAGGTATTCCCACTTTTCCTTTGTATCTTGTTCCTGCAGTGAACTTATTTTACGATTACATTTATTTTTTTTTAAAAATTGGTACCATTTAATTACAAAATTAGGTACAAATAACAAAATACCGAAGTTTTAGTGTTCGTACAGAAATATTATTTTTATTACTGTAACTTGTACTATACATTAAATGGTTCTAATTATATATGTTACAGTACAAATTGGAATCCAGTAGGATCCAGAATCCTCCTAGTACAAATTGGAATTCTAATTTCTACTGAGATAAATTAGAATTCTGATTTGTACTGGTTTTAATCCAGTACAAACTGGAATTCCAATTTCTACTGGGACAAATTGGAATTCTGATTTGTACTGGATTTAATCTAGTATAAATTGGAATTCCAATTTCTCCTACGAGAAATTGAGATATCCTAATTTATACTAGTAGGATTCTGGATCCTACTGACCTAAATCAATAGAAACGGAGATAGAGAAGTAAAGCATTATTAATAATATGTCTCTTCCACTGTTTTAATGATCATTTAATTAAAAGATTAATTATTAAAGAATATGATTACTTATCAAATTGTATAAAAGATATAGATGTTTTCCCTCGAACTCTTAAACCTTTGAGCACAGTTCAAACTTTTGATCACTAGTTTTCATAAGTTAATTTTAGATATGGAAGAACACATGGAGGTATTTTACAAAAAAAATATTGGAATTTTTCTAAAGATTACATTCTTAAAAACTACTTTTCTGATACTGATCTTGTTGATTTTTTGTTTTCATGGTATAAATGCAATAGATCCTGTTCACACATTGTCATAAATCGTTAATTGTAAGATGGCAGTACAACAGCCACAGTTTGTAATTACTCTGGCAAATGCAATACTATGCGATGCTCTTGTTGTAAATCGAAAATTCCTTGCTCTACCAAATGCCACAGAATTCCACCATCTATTACAATAAACTAATACTTTTATTAAAATTATTTCATTTGTCACTCTATTGTTTTAGTATTTATTTTTTTATAAATTAAAATGCTGTGAAATATATTCTTCTCACAACAAAATCAACAACTTGTTTCATCTTTGAATGTCAGTAATATCCAGAATCCTCCTAAACAAAATTTCCAGTATGATTCTGGATCATACTAGAAATTCAGTAGGATTCCGAATCCTACTAGTACAAATCAGGATATCTCAATTTCTCCTAGGAGAAATTGGAATTCCAATTTGAACTGGATTAAATCCAGTACAAATCGGAATTCTAATTTGTCCCAGTAGAAATTGGAATTCCAATTTGTACTGAAATAAATCCAGTACAAACAGGAATTCTAATTTGTCCCAGTAGAAATTAGAATTCCAATTTGTACTAGGAGGATTCCGGATCCTACTGGATTCCAATTTGTACTGTAACATATACATCAAAACACTTTTTGGGGGTTGTCTGTAATTTAAAGATAAGATAAAATGTAAATGATAATTTAAGAACAAAGAGATAGTAAAAGTAAGAGAGGTAATAAACTTAATGTAAACATCAACTTATTTTATTTACTATTTCAGCATTATGTATAAACTAGATTATAAGGGGAACCCTTGGTCAATTTTGTTTTTGAAAGTTTTAATTTCAGCAATATGTGTTATCCAGATCACAAGGGGAACCCTTGCCAAAACCTTTTTGAATGGTTTGTTTAAACGGGTTGTGATGGATTGTGTCTCCATTTCTCGATTGTTTGCTCCTTTTTCGCACATGAGATCATACAAGTGGACTGTTTATCAATATTAATTTCCTATTTAATTATTTCAAAAATTCCCTTTTTCATTCTTTTTTTACAAGGGAATACGAAAAAATTAACAATAAAATATTTTCCACAGCTATGTCAAGATGCTCAGAGTCACATACAAAAATTATCTCTCTTAGATGGTAAGGAAATCTGACACCTTTTGAATTGAAAAAATCACTTAATGAAAGCCAAATACTTTTAACAATGTTGCGGGTCCAAAAAAGGTGTAGAACAGTTTCCTTTGATTCTTCACAAAAATTACAAAAGTCAGTTTCTTTAAATTCACACTTAAATAGAAAAGAGTTTAAATTGGGACCATCTAAGGACCATTGTGACTAAGTTTGGTTCTAATTGGACCAGAAGTTTCTGAGAAGAAGATATTTGAATGTGTTTTCCATAGGTCCAATGTTAAAACTGTTCCCCGCTGGCGGCCATCTTGGATGAGGTATGGACCTGTCGAATATCTTTTGTGGAAGGGACCATCTAAGGACCATTGTGACTAAGTTTGGTTCTAATTGGACTAGTAGTTTCTGAGAAGATCTTTGAATGTGTTTTACGTAGTGTCCAATGTTAAAACTTTGTTCCCCGCTAGCGGCCATCTTGGATGAGGTATGAACCTGTCGGATACCTTCTTTGCAAGGTACCCTATAGGGATCATTGTGACTACGTTTGGTTCTAATTGGGCTAGTAGTTTCTGAGGAAAAGATATTTGAATAGGTTTCCCGATAGGGTCTAATGTTAAAATTATGTTTCCCCTGGCGGCAATGTTGGATGATGACCACCTCCTAAACATACATCATACTTTGTACTCTTTTGAGACATTCAGCTGATGAGGTTACAAGAAGACATATGATATCGTTCTGAAGAAGAAATTCAAATCATTGATATCGCTGTCAATAGCCATTCTTTCTTTTCACTTTATTTTTGATTTTTTTTTATTTCTACAAATTTGGATGATGATACCTTAGTTATATGTTTCCAGTAAAGTACCATAAAGCGCAAGCTTTAAGTTGATGGCATATCCAAAAGGACTTATGAGTCATAGTCAACCATATCGAAAATTTTGCAATGAAAACGAATAGTAAAAAAAACTAAGTTTCAACATTTTCACCTATATAACAATGAGGAGAAATACTCCTTGCATTTTAGAGTTGTCTCTGATCTGACAACGTACTCCGATACTCTTGAAAGTTTTGACATTGACAAAAGCAGTATAAATTATGAAACAGTGTCTCCCTAAGCAAATGGTAATTTTCAAAAAATAGTCTTTTAGCTCGCCTGACTATGCTAGGATAAGCTTTTGCCTTAACTTGGTGTCCATTGTCCGTCGTCCGTCCGTCCTTCGTAAGCTTTTCATTCAACGATCTGCTCCTCTGAAACCATCAGACCAATTGGAACCAAACCTTTTCACAATAGTTCTTAGATGGTTCCCTTTAAAAATTATATCCGGCAGGTCTGTACCTCATGGAAGATGGTCATCAGCGGGGAACATACTTTTAACATGGACCCTATGGAAAAGACATTCAAAGATCTTCTCAGAAGCTACCGGTCCACTTATAACCAAACTTAGTCAAAATGGTCCGTAGATGGTCCCTTCCAAAAAAAGGCATCTGGAAGGTCCGTTCCTCATTCAAGGTGACCGCCAACGTTGGACATAGTTTTAACATTGGACCCGACGGAAAAGACATTCAAAGATTTTGACCTTAGAAACTACCAGTCCAATTATAAACAAACCTAGACACAATTGTCCTTAGATGGTTCCTTCCAAAAAAGGTATCCGGCAGGTCTGTACCTCAGCCAAGATGGCCGCAAACCAGGAAACACCCTATGGTAAGTGTGAAAACACATTCAAGCCTAAAATCACATGTTTGGTATGATTTAATTTACAAAATTAGTTACAAATAATAAATACCGAAGTTTTAGTGTCCATACAGAAATATTATATTATTACTGCAATTAGTACGATACATTAAATGGATCTAATTATATACATCAAAACACTTTTTGGGGGTTGTCTTGAATTTAAAGATAAGATAAAATGAAAACGATAATTTAAAAAAGGAGATAATTAAGGTAAGAAAGTTAATAAACTTAATGTAAACATCAACTTATTTTATTTACCATTTCAGCATTATTCATAAACTAGGTTATAAGGGGAACCCCTGCCCAATTTTGTTTTTGAGGAAGGGGGACTTAATATGTTTTAATTTCAGCAATGTGTTATCCAGATTATAACGGGAACCCTGCCCAATTTTGTTTTTGAAAGGGTGACATGGAATATGTTTTAATTTCAGCAATATGTGATACCTAGATTGTAAAGGGAACCCCTGCCCAATTTTTTTCTTTTTTTGAATGGTAGTCTGATAGGGTTGTGATGGATGGGGAAATTTTCAGTTTGCCATGGATATCAAACAAGAAAACTGAAATTTTAGAGACAAAAATGTATTCTGCTAAATGTTATGTTTTTTCTGAAATATGTATACAGTAGTTAATAAGGTGAACCCATGTCCAAATATTTTTTGAATGGGAACTTTTAATGTTGTAATTTGAGCAGTATTATTACATAGATTATCAGGGAAACCCCTGCCCAAATTATTTTTGAAAGATGGTCTGAAATCGGACCAAATGGATAAAACATTCAAAGATTTCTGCTCAGAAACAACTTGTCAAATTAGAATACAATGGTACTTTGATGATGCATTCCAATAAAGGTATCTGGCAGGTCCAGATATCATCAAATATGGCTGCCAGCAGTAACATAGTATAACATTTTACCCTTTGAAAAACACATTTAAAGGTTTTCTCGGAAACTAGGTGTCCAATTACAACCAAAGTTAGTCACAATGGTCTTTCGTTGGTCCCTACAAAAAGGCATCCTGCAGATCCGTTCCTCAATTAAGATGGTCATCAGTGGAAACATAGTTTACATTGGATTCCATTAAAAGAAGAAGGCCTCTGAAAGCACTAATCCGATGGACACTAGAATTGATCACAAATGTCATTGTGTGGCCCTGTTCAAAATTTGTGTCTCGCATGTCTGCATCCAATAATGGGATAGTTTAACATTGGAACCTATGTCATTTATCTCACAAATTTAGGGATGGTCTAGGTAAGCAATACAGGCTCTTGATAGCCTCTTGTTAACTTTCTCAACTTGAGTTCGGATTCTTAAATATTTTTTTTACTGAATATACAAAAGAGTTATGTCAAACTTACATTAGTATAGTTATCTTGATAACCAGTGTAAACAGTTAAACCTTAAATGTATGATATAATAGATCAAATGGATCTGATTTTATGTCATTCGCACTGTCGGTTCTTTTGTTTTATACTGATTGTTTTATTCTTTATTTATGCCAAATTATGGTACACTCGGTTTGTGGCAACAAGGTTTAAAACATCTGGATCTTTTATAATCACAATAACAAGGTATGAACAACAATTCAATACACTGTAATGTAGCAAGGCAAATAGTTCAGATCCGATTGCATTCGTCTTGCTCTATGATCTTAAGCATCACATGCATGTCCCTTTTATTTCATTTTGCAAACTTTTGTTTTCAATAAAACTCCGTTATGACGTACAAATAAGAGCAGCATAGCATTATTCGAGTTTTCTATATAAATTCGTGAAAGATACAACTCAGAAAAATAACATGGGTATGACTTGCTTCATAAACGGGGTAAGGGTGTCCTTCTATGCAAGTATCACCCATCATGTGTTTACAGTGTAGCCAGAAACAAGTCCAAGTCCGATTTTAAAACGAGGTTATTAAATGGTAAGTCAAGTGTAATGTTATCATGTTGTCACCCCTTTTAGGAATAGATTAAGATATCTTAAAAGAATAAGAGAAGCCAAAATAAATAAATCTTTCAAACAATGCTAAGGGGGAAGGTTTGGGCCCAATAAAACTAGTTTAATCCCGCCGCAGCAGGTCTGCGCCTGTCCTAAATCAGGAAATTTATTAAGCCTGTGTGTCTTGTCTTTTTTCTAGTTAAGTTTACTTTATGTCTATAGGAGTCTAGGATGATGCTTATTTCGCTTAACTTGATTACTCTTTATTTAGAGGCCGACTCTTACTTGCCGTTGGTTGTGGGGTTTTCTCACCGTTCATTGAAGATCTTATGGTGGTTTTAGTTGTTATTACTCCCCTTTGGGTCGTTGTCCTTTTGACACATTTCCCGTTTCCCTTCTTTTTTCTAAGGTTATCAGTTATTATGATCATAGAATGCACACCAAAAACGTTTATATGTAAGAAAGGTTTTCTGTAGTTAAAAAGAAAAATTCAGGAAAAATACGTCATAGTGAATCTCAGGAAAATTTAAAATCTTTAGGATAAGATATAAATGACTACATGATAAATCTTATGATCTGTAGTTTCTAGATTTATTTGGTATCTAATCAAAGTAAATATAAAGCGCTTAGAAACCGAATACTTTTCATTTTTTATCCTTTACGAACAAATCTTTGTTCCATCGTTTTGAGAACTCCTGTCATTATCCTTTCAAATTTTGTTCGTATCGATACAGATCTCTTTGTCTAATTTGAAAATTCTATTTGGTCCTTTCGATTTTCGTTCTCATGGTCGTCCTGTGAGTAACTGTGTATCATTGACGGCTGCTACATACCATACCTGTTTAAATATTTTCGTTCTTTCAGAACTGACACTGAAATTTCGTTTAACCTTTATTTGAGAGCAAAAGTTTTCATTCTTTCGATTTTGTTCTAATACTTTATTTCGTCTGAAGCTCTGTTTCGTCTTATTTGGAAGTCCCCTCTGTTTGAAATTTCTTGTTAATTTTCTCAGGAGAAAGCTATACTACTTATTTGAATAAGCCTGTTTTAGTCCTTTATATTGTTGTTGTTGCAACCTCCTTCCTGGAATGCTCCGTCCATTCCTTCTTAGATGTGAGACACCAATTATGGTCCTTTCTATTTTTGTTGGTATCTCCTTCATGGAAAGCTCGGTTCCTTTTTATTTGAGTGTTCCTGTTATTCCTAGGGTAAACTCTTCCTGTAAAACTTTTTCCATTCTGAAATAAGAGTTCCCCATTTTGGTCCTTATGTCATCTCCTTCGCTGAAAGCTCTATTTCTGTTTTAAGGGTTAGTGGTTTTTTTACCTCCTTCGAGGAAAGCTCTAATTCCTCTGATCTCTTACCTCCTGAGCAAAAAATGGAAAGCAGTACATTGTATTTGGACGATTTTGGAAGACCAAAAATTATCATTAAACTTAGAAATAAGAACTATGATTTCCAATTTTGGAATTTTTTCTGAAACTCGCACAGACATTACCGACCATTTCAGTGATGACATTCCAAAAATCTATGATTCTAATTTTTGTACACAAAATTCATTAAATTCCTGTAATTCTTTAGAGTAATAATTATCTTTTCTTTTTATTCACAGTAATTTCGGTATCTTATTATTCATTTAATATTAGGTATATTTCCTGAATCTCAAAGATTGACTATATTAGCAACTATATGTTTTTCAATTAGTTTCAGTGATACTTACAAGAGTACAATTTCTTTACTTCTATTCTGGTTCATTTCTCGCTCTTTTGAAACCTATTAATTTTTAATTCTAACTTCCAGATTTTTCTTGTCTAATACCTTCCAGTTAAATTAGTAATTTATTTAGGTGTTAAAATCACATATTCCAATTAAAGTCTCAAAGACATTCTTCCCGCCATCCAGAAAAGGGGACAGAGGTTTCATTCTTTGTTAAGCCGAATTTCATTTACTTGCTATTTTTACCAACAATCGCCAAAGAGAATATAAATGGCAATATACAGTCATGGCTAATTTATATTGCGACAAAAAGATCCACGAAGTTTCATCATTCTAGTCATTGTCATACAAGTGTAAGTCAACGTCGGAGCAAAATTTGGAAATATTATTGAACATACAATTATCCAATTATTTAAAAAAAAATTGTTCGATATCCAATGATAATATTTTTTTAATTAGGGGAAAATGAACTGTGTTTTACAAAAAACATACGTTCTAAAGTATTGAAATTTGATTTATTTGTTTCTTCTTTAACATAAATTGTCGAAATGCGCATTTGCAGAAACCAAATCCACAGTAACTTAGTATTTAGTTATTTGTGTAACTTCATGAGAAGTTAATCAAAAGAACTACATTTGAATCTTTGTCATATGACTACAGATTCGTGTGTTTGCAACCGCAATAAAAAGCGATGAAAAAAAAATTCGCAAATTTCGGATTTTCATTCTCAATAAATGAAAAAGGGCTTATACAATAGTGATAGGATAATTTTCTTTTGTCAAATTGTAAGTGTAGCCCTTTTGGCGACTGAATACTGAATACTATACAGAATTGCGTTGCAATGTATTATTACATTGATGAGACATTAGTTGTCGAAATGTGCATATGCAGAAAATAAATTAACAGTAACTTCGGTATTTTGTTATTTACAACCGAATACATAAGTAAGTTTTATGAATATCAGTGGCGGATCCAGACTTTCTGCTAAGGGGGGAGGGGCGAATTATATTTTTTTTCAAAAGGGGGGCCCGGAACCCACTTTTTTTTAAAAACCTTAGGAATTTCAAAAATTCAGAAATTCTCCGACCCCACCCTAATCCGCCACTCAATATATTCAACTGTAGTAAACAAGTTAAGTATACAGAATCTTCCTCATTTGAAAGAAAAATGGATTTGTAGTAGCTATCTGCAGATTCTACTGTATCATTCTACTATTATTGACCACATTTTCAATTTTCTAACATCCCAAAAATGTCGAGGATGAATTGAGTCATCGATGTTTCTTCTATGACATTCTTGTTGGAATGTTAGAGGAACTCCATATGTCGTGGCTTTCGAATTGTTTACTGTTATTTTTCCGGCAAAGGAATTTGGATGCCCTTGTCCTGTCGGTTGTAAGTCAATATAATCAATTTCCTCGTAAGTATTCTGGAAGTCCTCCTCTTTGAATATTTCTGTGACCCAGTAAGTTTGTTTTCATTCATTTTAAGTAAGTTTAATGTATTTGCCTTTACGTCCCTGATAGATATTCTTTAGTTTAAACATATTTATTCAGATAAACATACTTAAATATACATATAGACAAATAAGCTACTGGATTCAGAAACAAGCTTATTAAAGCTTATACTAATCTGTCTCCAATTATAACTGACAGACATCTAAGTATATACTGCTACACAAAGGTTATATTGATAAACACATATACATAAAATCATTTAGAAATACACAAACATGAGAAAAGAAGAAATGCAGAGAAAAATACAAGTTATGTATTTATAAACCTCTTACTTTTTAAAATATACTTTTGAACTGTAAGAAAAATATTTATGTTTGTTTCTAAATTTAAACCCTCAGATCCAAATAATAAAAGGTCTATGTTTATTGGTTCATGACAATCAATTGTACTAATAGTTTCATTTCGTAAACGAGAATATTTCGGGCAATAGAGCAAAAAATGACGACTCGACTTGACCACATGTACAATTAGGAGAATCCACCAAATTCCGCGTGAATAAATGTTCGTTTAATGAACTACAGTTCATACGCAATCTGGTGTGTAGTATTTGTCCCATTCTAGTGCCTATGTAAAAATACCTCGGACATTCACGTTTACTAGTTAACTTATTTTTGAATATATTTAAAGATTTACTTTCTCGCACTTCTTTCGGAAGTTTGTTCCATAATCTAATTGACATAGGAAAAAAGTAATTTGAGTAAAAATTTGTTTTTGTTCGGATTTCCGAGATATTATTTGCCTGACGTGTGAAATGGCCATGCACGGAGGCAACTGTATTTGGTAGTAAGTTGTGTAAGTTTATTTATAATTTTATATAATAAAACCAATCTATGCGTTTCTCTTCTATCAGAAAGTTTATCCCATCCCGTTTCATCATAGAGCTTTTGAACTGATGTTAGTTTTGTCCCTCCCGTTATGATTCTCATGGCCTCTACTTGAACATTTTCAATTTTATCAACCAAAACTTGAGTATGATTATCCCACACAACATCACCATACTCAAGAATCGGTCGCACAAAAGAGAAATACATTTTTTCTAACGTGAATCTATCTAAGACAAATCTCAATCTTCGTAACAAATTAACCCTATTATATGCCTTTTTTATTATATGATTAATGTGGTCATGCCATAAGCCATTATTTGCAAAATGAATACCAAGATGTTTGTGACATGCAACTTCTTGAAGATGATGATCGTTCATGGTCAGCGGCGGATGCACAGGTTTAACATTTTTCCGAGATATGGTCATTGTTTCAGTTTTTTGTGGATTAAACTTTACAAGCCATGTGTTCGACCAACGATGAATTTCATCGAGATCCCGGTTTAGAATTTCGGCAGCACTGTCTGGAGTATCAACTGTAATGTAAATACTTGTGTCGTCAGCGAACAACTTTATACAAGCATCTATGTCAGACACAATGTCATTAATAAATAAGAGAAATAGAAGGGGGCCCAGAATAGAGCCTTGTGGAACTCCAGCGTTAATTGATCTCCACTCAGAATTACTTCCATTTAACACAACCCTTTGAAACCTCCCAGATAAATAGCTTTTGAACCAGTTTAGTAAATTTCCCGAAATACCGTATTGCTGAAGTTTAAACAGAAGACCTTTATGCCATACACGATCGAAAGCTTTGCTGATATCACAGAACACGACACGTATTTCTTTTCCACTATCTAAAGCTTTTCCAATGTCATTCGAAATACTAATTAATTGATTGATTGCGGAATCACCTTTCATAAAACCAGACTGGTTAGCAGTGATAACGTTATTTTCTAATAAGAAATTATGAACGTGTTTATATACGCAACGTTCCAAGCACTTCGACAAAATACTCAGCAATGAAATAGGTCTGTAATTTTTCACTTCACTTGGATTATTACTTTTAAAAACCGGGGTAACATTTGCCTTCTTCCATTCTTTCGGAAAAATTGAAGAGGACAAGGATAAATTAAATAATTTGCAAAGCGGAGCCTTCAATTGAAAAGCAGCTTCTTTTAGCAGACGAGGATTAATTTGGTCAGGGCCAGAAGCCTTACTTGTGTTAAGAATTTTTAACACATCTTCAATCTCACTTTCATTTAGGTATATGCTAAAAGGCAATAATCAGGTACAACAAGTTGTGGGAGTGTTGCGTGAGAATCGTCTAATTCCGTTTGTAAAACGAAAAAATCGTTAAAAAGGGTAGCTTTATCTTTATCGTCTGATATAAGGTCATCGTTGATCAATAAAGGGGGGATCCCTGAATGGGTAGGTTTAATACCTGGAATCTTATTACGATTTTTCCACCAAGACCGGGATGAACAGTTATCACCAGCAAGGCTGTTCACGAGATTTGATATATAAGAATCTCGAGCTTTCCTTACGTGTGATATTACAGTATTGCGAATTTTTCTAAATTTGTTCCAGTCGGTTACTCTGTTATAACGCTTAGCTTTCGAATGTATTCGATTTTTTTTACGAATTAATTTTCTGAGCTCGTTTGTCATCCAAACCGGATCAGCTTTCCTTATAGTTACAATTCTATTCGGTATCGTTAATTTAGCCGCATGTATTATACGATCAGAAATATCGTTTGCAATTTTATCTATGTCGTCCGTATTAAATAAAATGTCCCAATCTGTATCCGTTGGTAATTGCCGGTATTCGTCAAAGTGTCCATTATTATAAATCCAAACTCTCCATTTAAATGAATTAAGAACAGGTTTTAGAGCGTTAATAAATCCAATAATTGGACAGTGGTAACGTGTTTGATCCATAAGTGGGGGTCCTACATAAGAATACGGTACAAATAAAGGGTTATTGGTTATAATCAAATCAATTAACGATGACGAATGTTCAGTAAAATTAGTTGGATCTTCAACAAGTTGCTGTAAGCTATATTTCATACATATATTTTGTATTTTAGAGTTATTATTCAATTGATTGTCATTAAAATCACCCGTTATGATTATGTTATCACAATGTACATCATTTACAGCTAATTCTATAGAATCGTCTATACTATTCCAAACACCTGAATTACTATGTGGTGGAACATAAAAAGTACCATACAAAACCATTTTTTTTGTTAATCTTAAGTTCGACCCATACTACTTCAACATTAGCTGTTTCCAAATCTGTTCTTCTTTTTGCATATATAATATCCCGAATATAAACAATGACCCCTCCCCCCATTTTGTCACTTTTCCTGTCATTTCTGAAAGGCTTATGATAATTAGGTAGATCTATAGACTCGTCCGAGTGATTTGTGTTGAGCCATGTCTCAGTAAATGACAAAATATCAAAGTCACTATACTCAGCAGTTATCAAGTCAATTTTGGGGATTATGCTTTGAACATTTAAATGTAAAAATGAAATAGATGTTGAAAACATTTCTTTCAAACTTAAATTATCAAGACTAGTGTCTTCTGAAATGGAACTACTTAATAAATCTGAGTCATCATCTAATGCACCTGGATTCGTTTCAATACCAGAGAGTATAAGGAGAATCTGTAAAACAATCAAAAGGAAAGCAATGTGGACTACAGTATCTGAAAATAATCTCGGTTTGTATAATTGATTTTTACAACTATTCAAATCACTATTATAATAAGTATTATTAGCAAGTTTTATCATAAATCTATGAATATGAGTTAAGTCAATTGTAAACCAAAAAAATGTAATAAAATGTAACACGTCAGTTTTCCGTTTTCCAAAAATAAACAGATATACACAAAATAATTCACATAAAGCTAGATTGTTCCTATCACATTGCAAACAGGCCAACTCTCAATCGGTATTGATCAATACCAATACCCATTATGTTACACCTGATTGGTCACACTTGTAATGAGAGTGGCCATAACACATGAAAAAAACATTAATCATTGATTGATCATGACTACAACAAATTATACATAACAAAAACTGCATTTCTTTAAAATCAAGTAAATAAACATAAAAAATAACGTATGTACATAAAAAGTAAACTAGCATGTTCGAAATCCCAATGAGGAAGGAATTTACGAGATGTGCAAATAAAGTATAAATCTATGTATAAGTCCTATTCTATACAGGGAGGAGTTTTAATAAAACTGACTGGTAATATGATGAGCTGATTTGATCAAATAGAAAGAGAGAGAAAAAAAGACAAGTATGACAATTATTTTACAGTGTCACGGTACAAAACCAAAAAGTACCAAGTGTAACCGAGTGAAATGAAAAAAAAATTGTATATGAAAATTACTTGCATAACCTTCCCAGCTTATCACATGGGTTCTAGTAATAGGAAAGTAGAAAAGACATTGGGTTATGCTCTGCAAAGGAGTAGGGGCGATAAGGGCCTTATTTGGCCTGAAAAAATAAATTTGGTTGAATTCACAGAATTTTCTCATTGAAATATTCTATGGGCATGGCTTTTCAGTAAACAGTAACATTTCTCAAATATTATTGTATGATTATTGAGTTTTTGAGTGTAGAAGGTAAGACAAACTGAAGATTTTGTCAAAAAATGACAAATTTGACCTATTTTGACTACTTTTTCTGTATAGAAAATATAGAGCACATGCAAGAACCACAAAAATATTTATATGAGAGGTTCAATTGATTTGTACTAATAAGTTGACAAATTATCTAATTGGTTCTTGGGTGTGCTCGATATTTCCGGTTAGGAAAACTGTTCTAAAATCTGCAAAATTCGGTATATTTCTATGAAAATGATCAAAAATAGCATTTTTATGACGTCAGAACTGTAACTATTGTGACGTCATTGGTCCTAACTTTTGTATTTTTTCTGTAAATGGGATCTCAACTTTGGTACGAATATGAAAGAAAATCTTTGGGTGCAACTTCAAAATTCACCGGAATCTTGGGCCTAATCAACCCCTTATCGCACCTTGTCCTTTATTCCTAAGAAGTATGGATACGCGTGGTAATGTGTGTTCGGTAAAGGAATTAATATAAGCCTTCCCAGGTTATCACCCGGGTAACAAGATTAAAGGACAGACAATGAACTACACCCAGCAAGGTTATGATGTGATGAAAGTAATGTACTTGTGTAAGTATATAGCCATGTAAAACTCATCACGGGTTTGTTAGGTAAGGAAATAAAACAGGCATTGGATTATGTTTAGTAAGGTTATACGTAATAACAAAATACGGGAATATTGATCGATATCACACCGGAAAAGGAACAACATATGGTACAACGTAGGGACATCAGGACGGCAGCACATATGGCACAGGTTTCAAGCCGTCCAGACGTCCCTACACTGTTCCAGTGTTGCCAGTGCGAGATCGATCTCCTACTTAAATAAAACACCGGCGCAATCACTAGAGTGTGGTATAATAGGATACACAACATTTATCACGCATCTGGGTATGAGTTCAATGCGTGGTTGGAAAAGATTTCCTACATAAACAAAACACTGGCGCAATCACTAGAGCGTGGCATAATAGGATACACAACGTTTATCACATGATCTGGGTCATGGATTCAATGCGTGGGTGTACTAGATTTCCTACATAAACAAACACCAGCGCAATCACTAGAGCGTGGCATAATAGCCGATACACAACAGTTATCATATAAACTGGGTCATAGATTCAAGCGTGGGTGGACAGTTTGTAAACAAATTAGATAACAAAGTCATTTATAACAGTTACACAATCAAGCGTGGATGGATAATTTGTAAACAAATTAGATAACAAAGTCATAAATAACACAATCAGAAAATATAAAATACGAAAGTACTAAGTTTATTAAGTTAAATCATAAGTTTCTAAGAACCAGTTGAACTCGATGATGCTGCGGCTGCGTATGACTGATGGATTACAGGTGGAGGTTGCTGTAAGAGTGATGGATAAATTACGTTCATTGCACTCGGAAAATTGTCATAAATGACTTCTTGGAGAGTTTTGTCTGTCGATACTGTTGTAATCCGCTCATTTTGAAACTTCAAAAATATTTTACCATCTACTGTCCACGTTTGTGTAATATATTTACGAGCTTTAAGTTGCCGGGCTTTGTAGGCAGTTGATAGATATTCTTTAGAGAAAAGTTTTGACGTATTATGTTCCTGATGAACAGCAATGCACTGAACTGAAGCTGTGAATTACAGGAAATAATTCAATTTCCCATAAAGCCCAAACCTTCAGTTTAAAACTTCCTTATGTAAAAAACTACAAACTGAAGGAGGTTGATTTGTATGCTGTAAAGAAGGTTCATGAGTTTATTGTTAATATTTGTAACGATACACAAATGTGAAAGCGGCACATTAATACTTGATAATAGAGACGTTTCACATTTTGACGAAAGGGAACGTAAAGGTATGGGGACTAGACTTGCTCAAAAATTTAAAAAGCCAAAGTGAATTTTAAAATGTAAACACTTCCAACGTTGTTGTTATTCTTCAACTGAATACTCATGTAGGCCAAGTAGTTGAAAAAGTTGAAAAAACTTCATTCTGAACTATATTTCCTTCGTAAATCAATACGTCTCGTTTCCTTGCTTTCGTGTGTACTTATGACTTACGAAAGAAACGAACGAAAAACACTCGAGTTGTCCCTCTTAAATTTTAATTTAGATAAGTCATGCCATTTGTAAAATAAATATGAAGACGTTACAGTCCGATGCAACAGTACAAAGTTCAAGAAATAAAATTTAACTGGTGATGTTACATGCAGTACTCATATGACCAGTTAACATTCATCATATGTATTATATGTGCATTTTACAATAGTGGTGGTGTTGTTGGGGGGGGGGGGGGGTCTTCATAAATAAGAGATAAGGATTTCTCACATTTCATTGGATCAGATCTATAAAATATTTTCAAATACCTTTCTAACAGTTCTAATTTTGTTAGAAAACAAAAACAAAACAAATTCTGCAAAACAAGAAGAAAAAACTCCCGCCGTCCGAAATCCCGTGAAAAAATACGTTGATACCCTAATCTGAGCTTTGTGCATTTTAGTTTGTAGAAATAAATAATTCATCTTGATTTATTCTTGCCTTTTTTCCCTAGGTACGAAATTACTCGTTATCGACAGGTCATTGAGATTTCAGTGAATATCGAACTGGTATGTAAAAGTATCGTACAGAGAAGATACTGATTGTGTGATATTATATGGGATGGTATAACCCCCTTTTTGGAAATGTCATTGATCTAATAATTTCCCTACAGTCAGAAAAGTTGGCGGAAATATATAGGGATGTGTTGATTGAATCTAAAGTTTTAAAGACAATATCTCAAACCTATTATTCAAAATTAAATTTATTGGTACAAATTTATATTACCTTCGAAGAACATGTTAGAAAACAAAAACAAAACAAATTCTAAAACGAATTCTACAAAAAAAGAAGAAAAAAAAACCGCCGTCCGGAATCCCGTTAAAAGATATGTTGATATCCTAATCTTAGCTTTGTGCATTTTTAGTTTGTAGAAATAAATAATTCATCTTGTTTTATTCTTGCCTTTTTCCCAATGCACGAAGTACTCGTTACACGGGGTGTCACTTCCTATATGAAGGTATATAAAGACGTGCCGCTGGAATGGGCCTGTTTTTTGCAGTTGTCAACTATATGAATGGGTAGTAATTTTTGACATCATATATATAAATGGGTCGTAAATTAACCACAAATGGCCAGAATCTCTACTGGTTGCTGTAATCAATTAAGTATTTATCATTATTTGATGTTTAAAAACATTCCTGCTGTGAAATTAATGGTTTTCTGACTCCAATTACACATTTTTACAATACAGTTGGGTTGCTTATTTTTGGAATTTACTATATGAATGGGTCAATATTTGGTTGGGGGGGAACTATATCAAAGGGGGTATTTTCAAAATGCCAGCGGCAGGCCTGTACCCAATTCCACCTGTAGTGACCCCCAACCCCTCCGTGACTCGTTATCGACAGGTCATTGAGATGTCAGTGAATATCGAACTGGTATGTCGGAAATTCGCAATAAATTATATTAACACATAGTTCCAAATGTTCACAAATGTACAAAATAAATTATTCATAAATATTCTCCACTACCGGTTTCATCTCTACTGAGATCTTTTTCCAAAACGATGTACAGTCGCACATTCAACCTAACAGACTGCATTTTAGCTGAAAGGTTTTCTTCAGAATTAAACTTGATGCCCGAGATTATTAGATTCGCCTTCATAGATCTCCACTGTAATTCGGTAACATCGTCTTTTAAACTTTTGCATTCATTTTCTAATTTTGTGTGATAACGTATTAAATATTTTATGTGTTTCGTACAAAGTTCTCCTTAGTATGAAGGGCTTGTGCCATGGTATTTTAAATGTGTGCTCATATTTCAAACGCTTTGATGTATCTGAATTGAAAGTCCTTGTTTTGGTCCTATCCATTTTTGGTTTGCTTTAGTTTTTTTGTGTTGTCTTGTATACCGTTTTGTCATCTTTAGTTTTGTCTTCGTTGAAATGTTTGTAGTACCGATTTTATTGTCCGAATACCTAATATATTCGCAGAAGCCTTTCAAACTTTTATCTTGGTAGTGATTGAGGGATAGAGAAGTGAGACGTACCACTGATTTTAATTGGGGTTAAAAATCACATTAACCAATCAGTCACAAAACAGAGCTTTCAAAAACTTTAATTTAGCTGGCTATGTGACGGGTGCCATGCATGGAGCAGATCATGCTTATCCTTCCGGGGCACCCGATGATACCTCAGTTTTTGTAGGGGTTCTCTCAGTTTTGAGAGGTTAGTCCTTGAAACACGTGTACAGCATAAGGAAATTTACTGTTTTTTATGCAACATCGGTATTATTTGTATTTTCACACTGAGTGTGCTTTAGTTTTGTGATGTTATTGTTCATTTTTGTTTACTTTTTTGTCTTTGTCATGCTGTCTAAATTCGTATTGGATATGAATTGCTGTGATTTTTTATTTTGAATTTTTGAATTCCCCCTTTTTCGCACTTTTCCTTCAATATTTGTTTACCGATGTATTGTTCTCATTAGTTTCATGCAAGTTTATGTTTAGTCTTTTTTCCTTCTTATCTCTTACACATATTTTTCTTATCTAATTTGAAAGTAAACGACGTTTGCTTAGGTCTTCGATTTTAATTGTTGTAATCCTTTATAGGAAGCTTATTTCATCTGATTTCACAGCTACTAGTTTGGTCCTGTTGCTTTTATTGTTATTGTTTCTATCATAGGAAGCTCTGTGTTGCCTGGCCTGATTTTCATTAAGGCTTCTTTTTCATATCTGATTTTAAAGTAAATTTTTGGCCCTTTCAGGTATGCTTTTCTAGCTTTGGGTTCTTTGTATTAATTCACTTTCATGTTCTATTTTTTTAAAGTTTTGATTAAGAGTAAAATGATATATAAATAGAAAATATTGAATGGGGGGTGGTAAAAGCAAATTTACCGAACAGAGTGGTCAAGAGCTGAAGAGAATAATTACAGGCTCTCAAGAGCCTGTATAGCTCACCTGGTCCATGACTGACATAGACTGCAGCCCAAATAAACCCAATTTTAAAGTGTCTCATTTTCTAGAAGTTTCAAAGAAGAAAATCTTTGAATGTGTTTTCCCCATAGAGTCCAATGTTAAACAATGGTCCCTGCTGGCCATCTTGGATGAGGTGCAGACTTGTCAAACATAATTTTTTAAGAAGACCTTTAAAGGCCTATTGTGACCAACTGATTCCAACTGACCAAGTAGCTTCGGAGAAGAATGTCTTTGAATGTGTTTTTCCCATAGGTTCCAATGCTAAGCTATTTCCCCTGCTGGCGGCCATCTTGGAATGCATGCGGACTTACCAGACACATTCTTTGATAGGTACCGACTATTTACAGTGTCACCAATTAATGAAGGGAAGATAACAGGAAACACTTATTGCCAAGTATGGTTCCAATTGGGCAAGTAGATTCAGCAGTTTCCACGGTTAATTTAAAGCCCCACTTTCCATTACAACCCATTTCAAACCATCATTCAAAAAAAATAATTATAATTAAGATAATACATATCGCTGAAATAAAAACATTCCAAGTCTCCCTTTCCATAGAAAAATTTTGGCAGGGGTTCCCCCTTATAATCTAGTTTAAAAATATTTCTTATATTGTGAAGAACAATACTTTTTTGAAAGATTCAGTGTTCTGGTTTGGTTTCCATGGCAACTGAAAGCTACACTATCCATTAAAACCATGTTTTACTATATTTCATTGTTTGGCTTTTTTGATAAAAAAAAAACGTTCTTGCTAAGGACAACTTTCGACACCAGTTTTGAAGTCTAAACATCATTTTGTAAATGGCTACCAATGACAATTTTCCACATCAGTTTTTGAAGTCGCAACATCAATATCTATTTGGAAACCAAATTTCTTTGAAATTGGACAGTGTTGAATTTTTCCGCCTTTTTTGTGGCTATTTTAAAAATGGCATTCAACAAACAATTTTTGACATTGTTCTTGAGAGAATGTCTCGTCTGAATGCGCTATCATACTTTCAAATTTTGGCATTATAATTTTTGTAACCACCTGTGACCACCTGATTATTGTGCCTCATTCTCATGTTTTTATTATGCCAATTTTTCTTACTTTTGACTCGATGAGTGCCCTGTGGTTGTTTAAATGTTGTGTTTGTCTTCTATAAGTTTTTTTGTCGGGCAACGGATGACAGCGTTTGTAAGAACACTTTGCCAGTTAATTCTATGTTTGTTGTTGATCCTGCGTCCATTAGTCATAAAACATTAATGAAGCGTTTTTCGACATCTAGCAATGAATTCAACTCAAACCGGTGCTAGAGGCAGTGTTGAAGTTACTTTCAAGTATGAGCTTATCTCATTGTTGAAGGCTCATGGTGACTTCAAGATGAAGAACAACTATAAAAGCGTTGTTTTTGCCATGTATTTGTAGAGACTTTGTCTCATGTGGTTTGGTGTCCAACGTAAGGTCTGCATTCTCTCGTCATTTTATTATCCTTCTCTGTATTATCGCCCGGTAGCCCTCTAGTCGAAGGCCATGCGGCCAAAACGTTGGGCACTTAACCTTCTTTCTCCCATTTGTCATTTTAGATATTTTTTAATTTGTATATTTTACTTTTTGATTGTGGCCTACCATATACCATTTTATTTTTTTCCCACAAAACAGTTCATATTGATGCAGTGGTTATACACAGGATTTTTTAAGTAAACCAAAGTATTTTTTATGCCATTAAATGAGATGGAGATATCTTTATTACAGTGAATTTGAACTTTTCTATTTTCAATTCTCTTTCCATATAATCTGTTGTATCCGTATCGCAATGTTTCAGAGATATATGGTGAAGTCAGATTGATGTATTTGCTTGATATGTATAAGAACAGATGGTTGATTGAGATATTCTTTAGGTTCTAAAGCAACTTTTTTTTCAGAAATATAAAAGTTTGACATACAATATCAGTATTCAGTATCTGAATTTCTACAAATTAGGTCTCTACAGTGCAGATCAAATTAAAAGAACTGGAAATCCATAAACCGAAATATGTAAAAAAAAAACTGACATAAATGACTCTTTTATTATGTTTAACATCCAAAGACATTATATATTTCAAAACAAAAATAAGACTAGTCTTGTGTAAATTCGTGTTACTAATATTTTGAAAAAATGTTTAAAAAAAAGAAATTCAGTCACACAAGTCTGTCATAACGATTTGTTAGCAAATTTAATCTACAGATTAAAAACAAAAGAAACTTCTCTAAAAATGTCAAATAATGTCATACATTTTCTTACAACATTGATTGAGTTGTAGCAGCTCCTTTTTTCAAATTTGTATAAGATATATCTTTTTCGTGAACTGATAAATTATGAAGTCTTTCAGCATTTTGATCAAAATTTTCATAACTTTCATGCATATCATTTCGATTTCTTAATTTCGTTTCTCTTTTGTTTGCTCAGATATGCGCTTTTTACATTCACTGTAACCAATAATGATATCGTTTTATTCATGCGTTTATACATACAATCTATGGCAGTGTAACGATATCATGAGGTAGCGTTGTTTTTCGAACTCAAGCCATCCTAGACCTCTCTTTCCTTGTACAGGCACAACCAACAGAAACAGGTTCAAGAACCTCTTCAACTGTCATTTCACCATCCTCCGAATAACCTGTCGCTCGTATAACTAAAAGATAATGATATATTTCAATACACCCTGAACCTGTCTGGTCTGGTTTATCACGTCTTGTTCCGTTCGTATGAAAACATTCTGAACATCTACATTTGGCTTGAAGCAGTACACTTGGAATTCTGTTTCTATCTACCTCTGTTTCATAATAATGTGGACATGGATTATAATAACTAAACTTTGGACATGATGTATTTATCCAGTCAAACTGTCTTCTCTTTGTTGCTATAAACTTCCTGTCGATTTCATAATAATTCTTTTGCATGCTAAAATAAAGTAAATTAAAAAACAACGGCAGTAGAATACCGAAGGAACAAAGGCGTGAAATTCACAAAATCGAAGTCCAAAGACAGGGCAAAAACGAGAACACAGAAAACAATGACGTTAGACACAAAAACAATGACGTTAGACAGATACAAAGCACAGAACCAGAAATTACAACATTCAGAACAAAGGCACTCACAGTGTGAACTCCAGTGAAACTGAGAGTGACATCGGGTGCTCCGGAAGGGTAAACATGTCCTGCTCTGTTAACATCCGTCACACTGTGAGTGATTCAGTCCGGGAAAATGTCAAAGTCGGTAGTCAAATCCGGGAAGACGTGAATCTAGCTGAAAATGTCCACTTTCATTTGGGATACTGACACGTCATATCTTTCAATGATGCTATGGGGACGGCCATAGAATTTCTTGAGGGATGAAATTAACAAAGGTTGAACAAATCCCTGACTAAGCAGCTTTTGGGACAGTGTTTTTGCTCTGTTAAAAAAATCACTGTACAAACTACAAGCTCGACAGTAACGAATCAACTGTGAAATGTACACTCCATAGGCTGGAGAGGCTGCTAAAACTATCGGAATAATGTCAACTTCTGTTCCTTAACAGTTCAGATTTTATTTTGTCAATTTTTTCTTAACTTGGTCGTTTACATGGACGTGATGTACAATACCAAATAGACCTCCTAGAACCTTAATTAAATAACAAGAGTAAATATCAATTACTCTTTATATATCATTTTTCCGATAAGTGTTGTTTTTCATGTTTCAATTAAACACATTTTATTGCTTAATTATAATTCAGTTTTAGGCCTTTTTACAAATCATTAAAAGATTTACAATAGAATCCATAACGTTTTTACAACTACACGAGGATACAGACTCAGTCTTTGACTAATTTTTTTGTAATTAGTTTGTTTCGAGTTGTTTTTTTTTTTTCTTCCTTTTATTTCTATTTTTGATTTTTCCTATTTTTCGTTCTTTAATCATATCTTTTTTCAAATATATGCTATAGTACTGTCTCGTCGATTTGTACAATTTACAACGCCAATTTTCTATTTATGACGTAATTTCTTTATCTACTAGTTCGAAGCGACGTTCTAAACATGCATCATGGCTCCTTTAAGTCGCATTTTTCGGATTTTATATCGATTAGGTAATATTCTATTTTGTTTCGACCTCATTATCTATTCCTTGCATGAACTTTTACAACAGAGTTACAGATTTCAAAAGTTGTTGAATACATTTAAGGGCATATCCAACAGTTTCTTGTTATATTGTCATTTTGACAATTTTCAGATGTATAATGAAACAAGTACCGGGGATTCCAAAAATGACAAGAAAATAATGGGTCACCGATCTTGTTTCTATGGGAATCAAGGTTAAAAATTGGTTAGTTTTGCGTTTTTAAAAGAAAAATCAAGTTATATTTCGAAAATTAATGGATAAAATAATTTCAATCTAATCGATACCACAGTGACAGAAGAACAAAGTCAAGGTTTTAAAGACTTACAGAAAAAAAAATTTATGTGAGAAAGTATGTTCTTTTCCTCTTAATCAATGAAAATGTAGCCCTTATTATGGTAACAATGGCTTAAAATGTCCCATTACAAATTCAATTTTACAATATTTTACGGACTTCTCATATTGTCGATTTTATGAAGTTTTGATATCGCGTACTTCTAACAATATGCTACTCAAAAATCTCAAAAACCATATAGGCCACCGAGTTCATTTCCGAGTAAATCATTGAAGTATGCAACTTTTAACAAATCTCCCATCGGTAACAGCCATAAAGTCCGCCAAACTTGAAGGCACAAATTACCTTTTCTTCGCAAACAATGGGAATAACTTTGTGACGTTACATTTATCAACGTCATATTCCTGGAAAACATTGCCTTCTTTTGTGTTTTGTATTATCTCCCCTGAAACTATTGGATATGCCCTTAAGAAGTTTTATAATAGATATGAACATTTGATATTCAAATATGGCGTTATTCGTAAAGAGCGTATTACAAAGGGCATTTCTAATCCTCGTTTTTAGAGATATGTTGTTAAAAAATGCCAGAAATTGATTGAAAGTCCAGGAAAGCTGGGACGTTACTTACATTCTTAACGTAATAGGGGATATCGACAAGATATTTTGCTTACATCCGTTGAATTAGCTTTGAGACCTAGTGACCTCGAAATTTTGCACACCTACTGGCCTCTCATTGATACTGCCGATGTCTACTGAAATTTATGATGATTCTTGACCAAAACCCTTCGGGAAGTTTTGAGTTTGATTTTCTTCCGTATGACGACAGTGTTCTACCAGCAAACTAGGCTCCTTGGGCTAGCCGGCAGTTTAGTGGCGAGCAACCCTTGACTCATGCAACTTTCAAAATTACGTATTGTCTCCTTTCAAAATTGTGGTTATGGAGTTAGTAGTCTACCTGTATTGGGTTTTATTCGTGTGTTTTTATACTATAGGGAAATGGGACAGATAAAGGGGAGGTTTTGGTACCCATAAACCGGTTAAACCCTACCGCTGGCTTTTGCTAGTGCCGGTACCAAGTCCGGCTGTCCCGAGTTCCTATCGTTGTCTACGTTTGTCTTTTGTCTTATACGTGTTTTTCCTGTGTAGTTATTTGGCAGATTGTGGCATGTTATTTTAATTTTCAGCTATTGTGTGTGTTTCCTGTTATCCATTTTTTTTTTACATGAAAGGTTATTTTGTGCAACACAACGAGACTTTGAAGCTGTGTTTAAGATATGAAATTAGGGTAAACACAAAATTACCGAACAGAGTTGTCAAGCCAAAGTCCATGAGGCAAAAAGGCAAATCAGGTGGAAACCACCGGAAAAATTGTCTACCGCAAAGGTTGTGACTTTGTACAGGCATTTCAAAACAAATGATGGGTTAAACTAGTTGTGTCGCTTTTACGAAAATTTTATAGCATAATATGCTATCACTTATACGACGTTTCTTTTGGACGTCTGCGAGATCTCGTTGTCTTGATTAACGTCACCTAGAAACGCTGTAGAAACGCTGTTGTTACTCGAAACAAAAAAGCGACGTCATAAGCCAGCAAATACAGAACTGCATTTCTGCAGTAAAAATTCGCTACATTAATTTATGAAAATCACGAAAGAAATAGTTTTAATAAATCGAAAGAATTTTATGTCACTACATATCAACTCTTGTTATGTAATTTAAAATATAATGGCTCAAATGTAGTTGATATCCAGCGATATACTATTCTTTCTATGAAAACTATAAATTTTAGAATTCTTTCTCATTATGAAAACTTTAATTAAAGAATGTTAAACATGCTTTGAATATTACGTTAACTATTACCAAGATGACAGTTCCAACAGTTACAAAAGTAGAGGGACACAAAAAACAATGAGCATCAACAACAAGATATACTCATAACATTTCAATAATCATTTTCAATGTTTTAGTACCTAGTTTCGTCAAAGAAATAAAAGGACAATGTTGTAAATATATAAAAAATGCAGAGTTCTAACGTCCTTTAGTACTGTATATTGTTTTTATAAATGCTTACTTTTATATTGGACGATTATTACTTCCGTAAATGGAGTTTGTCCTGTTTTTGTCCAAAAAATATTATGAGTAAACTAATAGTTTGTAGAAGTAGTAGTGTTTGCATATTTTTCTAGCCAAAAGATAAAGAAATGCAATACACAGTGAATTGGAATAGAGTCGACATTAAGTATTCTCTCCTGATAAGTAGAAAATACAAATAATCAATTAAACCAACAATGTATATTAAAAAAATATATTGGCCGTCGCTCTACATATCAAAACCCAAACATTTTCATAAAATCTTGCTTACTTATTTATGCTTTTACATACTTCAATATTCAGCATCAGAGTGTCAAAAATCTTTTCCGTATGTTTAATTTTAAAGTGAAAATGGTTTCATTTTGCTCTTACCTTAAAAGAACTGAATATTTTACGAAAGGATATGGAGTAAATGAACATGAGACCATAACACATATGTTGACTCCAACTGCAATAATTTTAACGATCTGTATGGCCATTTCGGAAATTTATTCCTCATCAGCAGCACTAGAATATATTGACTGTTATCATTTTAGACTGACAAATTTTAATATAAACATGACTTTGTTTGTTTATACTTTGTTCTACCCGTTCCTTTTGATACCAACATGACTTTGTTTGTT
>MJUU01051088.1:32361-43268 GCA_002080025.1 Modiolus philippinarum | reverse complement strand
GTAGAATCGTGTCGTTAACAGTAGGTCATTTTGCAATTATCGTTTTCTTGGTTAAACAAAAAAGTAAGGTTCGCATAACCACACAAAAATGTTATCATGCATTGAACCAACTAACATGATTATTTAGATAATGTCGAAAATGGTTGAACGGTGCGGCCTGAAGGCCTTACCGTTCAACGATTTTCGACACTATCTAAATAATCATACTGGTTGGTTCAATGCATGATAACTTATAATATACCGAAGATACTGTAAGTAAGTATAAGTAAGTATATTTTGCTTGTACGTCGTCGATTCCTTAGTATCAATGTCGAACGTCATTTATGCAAACGTAAATTATTTAAATTGACGTTAAAAAAGAGAGTTCTAACAGGCAAAACCTACGAAAACAACTACCAAAAATAAGCAAAGAACTGATTATGTAAAACCATGACAAACACAATATTTATTATAATTGTTTATTTGATTACAACCAATCCTCTTATACTTATGTATAAATACTGCAAACGTGGATGTGAATTTAGATTACTTTTTGACCTAAGCAGAGCGACTAAATGGATGAAAGTCAAGAAGACATTATTGGTCACTGATTGTAATAGTACATGAAATGATGACGGATACCTTTCGATATTTATTTTTCATACCTACTATTAACTTATCATATTTAATAATTAGGAAGCCATTATATGATCAATATTTCCTTTTTCCTACTTATTTTTATTTTTGGATACTTCATTATATACTATGACGTATTATAGACACAAAAATACTCGTATTTATCAAGTTATATTATGGTATCAATGCAAATAGCAAAAAAAGGAAACCAGATATGAGAATAAAGATGATAAGTTGATAAGTAAAACCAAATCGTTGCAAAAGGTAAACTCGAAGAAATCATCGCATGACTTGAACTAAGCAATTTAGTTAATTTTAAGACATTATAGTGACTTCAAGATGAAGATAAACAATAGAAGCGTTGTTAAATGTTCTATATGTTAATGTATTTTCTTGAGGGTGGGCTTGATGCTCTTTCCATGTTTTAATATAAATATCATTGCATCTTTCAAATAAAACAAGAAATAATATGAAAACGTGCTAGTAAGGTTAAGGCTTAAAAATTATAAAATAAGCATATACTTTTCATTCTGTAGTTTAAATCATATGTCTATAATGTAGACAATGTATCTTTGAAAAGTGTTCTTATATTACTTCAAACATTAAAAAAAATAATACACAAATTCCAAAGGAGCAATAATTGAAGAAATAATACATCATTTCAATTAAGAAGTATATGCTTGGCATTAACATTAGGAAATCCGTGTGTTTATTTGGTTGTTTACTTTTAATGTAATTTGGATGATTGCAGCTGTTCTTAAACAAATAAGACAGGTGCTGAAAATCTGCAAAGTAAAAGAATAGAAGAAACATGATGCGTATTAACAAAATTGGTAATTCATTCATTTGAAAATACGAACCGAGAGACCCTTATATGTCCTCTGACTGTTTGGAAATGTGGCAATTGTAACGTGACACTATGATGTCGGTCGTTATATCGACATCTGTAGGTAATATTTTACGAAACGATATGGGGTAAATGAACATGAGACCATAACACATATGTTAACCCCAACTGCAATAATTTAAATGAGCTGTATGGCCATTTCGGAAATCAATTCCTCATCAGCAGCACTAGAACCCAAACAAAGGAAATCCATAATTTAAAAAAAAATGATTAAAATGTATAAAACCAAAAGAAATCCGAATAATCATTAGTATCAACTATAGCTAAGGACAAAACTACGATGGAGGGAGTTAAATCTTTTTTTTTTCTTTTTTTTTAATTAACACATGGCTTTAAGAATCACTCTAGTTTTTAAATCAAGTTTCCAAATAAATTTTTTTTTTTTCGGTTCAGCAACAATGTAGGCCATTGAGTTCCTTTGGGGACTAACAGACCATCGGCAAAGGTATCGACCAAAGGCAGATGGCCATTATTACAAGTTAGAACGTTTCAGTGAAAACCAAATCAAATTCTTTGGAGGACCAAGAACATAGATAAATGAAAGCTGATAGATTTCAAATATTAGATAGGATCTATATGGAAACCCAAAGGCAGTCATGACAGACATCTTGACATACCACCTGAACAGCACGGTAAAGACGGATAGAAGTGCTGAGTTGGGCAGAAGCATTATTTGTTTAATAAAAATACTTGTGACCCATTTGTCATTTAGGTCAGTACACAACAACAACAAAGGGGCTTTGTACTGTCATATTTGTTCTGTGATTTAACATGGTGGAGGATGACAGAAGTACACCAGCAGAAACTCTCTGCACAAAACTTTACAGACTTTACAAGAGATTCATGTCACCAAAAAACTACAAACTGTGATCTTCATTCGCAAGACTCCAAAACCCTTACCAAAAACCATTAGGCTAAAGAGATGAAGGTCGAAAGGTACATACTGAGAAAGAAGCAAGAACATATCGGGTCTTGGGAGAAAAGAAAGCCGTTCCTATCTATTAACCATTCTGGAGAAGAACAGTAAAGGATGAGGTAGTGGCCCTATATCAGGCCAGGTGATGCTTGAAAAATCTAGAACAGAAGAGAAACATGGAGAAATCCCGTTGCTGTCCAGTAGGCCGCTTGATGTGATGGGCAGTGATTAAAAGTGGTCGAAAACAAACAGTAAAGAAAGACCTAAGCTATGAGATAGCAAACGGTAAATCTGCAAACTGTTCCAGACAGAATATGCAATTTAATTTTTATATCCCTTTATCTAAAAGCATCTGCGAACGAGGTAAATATTTTCACTAATCAGACAAACCTCTTACATTGTGATAAGTACTTCATAAACAAGGAAACTAAAATGTTACCACTGAAGAAAGTAAATTTTACGATTTGGAGATAAAAATTATCGGATTTTGGGCAAATGTTTGAATGTAATAATGTACTGAATGTACTGTTTTTAATTGCATTAATTTTAGGGATATATAACCGGGCGTCATCTTAGACAAAGGGAAACAGATCTTGGCGTGGTCCTAGTCAATACTTGGTGCAATACTATAAATTAATATCACCCTGCCACTAGTTCATCCAAGTTAAAGCAGAGTATCGGCGACGTCTATGGCACCATTCAGTGCAGTAATCTATTGTTATTTTATGTCCTTATACTTGAACAAACTGCAATGTGTACTTTAATTTCCACACGTAAAAACCTTTCCGTATCCCCTTACAACTGGGCGTACAATAATGTATTTACAACTGTTTACAATAAACATTTAATTCATTCAAACTTCCTATTAATCAATCATCTTTTGTATTGTCAAACTTTTGTTACATCTTGAATTACAGCCCCTTATTCCGTCTGAATACGAATAAAATGTAATTTCTGACCTGTATTTAATATTAAACAGATAATGATCAGATAGTGTATTGTAGTGGTATAGACAGAAGATTCTATATGTTATTATCTTTAACACTGAGATGTTTTATTAATATAATATGATAATTATATCATTATTACCCAGTAAGATATCTTATATGGAATATAAACTAATATATATATAGCTTAATTTATCATATCCTCCAATATTATCCTCTTTAAGATGTACCTGGTGACTTAAAAATCAAGAACAACAATAAAAGCGTTGTTACATTGCTTTATTGGAACATTTATTTGTAGAGACTTTGTCTCATATACAGTTACTCCATAGCTCTTCATTGCTCATTTAGAACCACTGCAATCTATAAAGATGTATGCACGTGCATGTATGCATCATACCGCTTAAACTGGTTGGCATCATACACAAATCATATTGTATGACAAACGGTATTTAGTGTTTTATGGTAATAGGTACGTAAATAGCAATGTTTCCGGATTTCGATGAAATTTTACATGCATGTGCATCAAATAAAGCTGTTTACATGCATGTGCATCAAATAAAGCTGAATTCCAAGGTGAAATGAATTCGGTTTATTTATTTTTATGTTTGAAATATGACCGATTGAAAAATCTATTATGTTGTTTTCATATAGAATCCATGTAAAACGTACAGAAAAATAATATAAGAAACGTCTTTAAATTGCGCGTTTATGAAAACGTATCCTACGATTTTTCTGCAAAAAGGATATGTTTTAAACAATGAAATTCCCATCTTAATGGTGTAAATTTTATATAGGGTCACCGAATTAATTCGCCGGTATAAATAGTTGAACATAGAATAGGCACGCCAAGATTGGATTTTTTCGATGAAATCCGCCGTCAAAATAGCGACGTCGTCGATAAAAATTATGATTTTAGGCGTGATTTGAAAGATGAACATCTATTCAGCGATCTATATCACGAAAACGAACTCGGTGACCAAATTTCTTTGGCAATATAATATCAATTTTATCAGAAAAATTGTAGGATATAGTTTGAAAAACCGATAATTTAAAGTGAAAATTAAAATTATTTTACGTTCATTCTAAAGCAAATTTACAACGTTCACCGGTAGAGGCGCTTATTTACGTACCTCTCACCTTAATTGTCTCTATACTAAAGAAACATCAGTTGTCGAAATGGCAATTTGCAGATTTATAGCACCTTTGACATTTAGTTATTAAATGGATAAACGTCACAGCACATCATATCAGGAGTTCGGGATAGGTCAGACTTAATTTGATAAGATCCCTGCCTTTTTAATGGCCTAGTTCGATCACCAACCACGGTATCCGTGGTCGAACTAAAGCATGATCGAATTGTCACTGGTTCGACTAGAGTGACGTCTATGGTTCAACCATTTTGAAGCGTGGGTTTCTCTGGTTCCAATATGGCGGCACGAGTTAAGTTTGTTCAATTGTCGTTTTTGATAAAAGGGAAAAAAAACATTTACAGCGGAATTAAATATTAGGTATTAGTAGTAATGTTATCAAGGTAGCTTTATACATATTTTGTAGTGACTAGAGCCTGTTTTTGTTTTGAACAAGTTAATTTTGAACATAACAATCATTGAGTAAATTTCTCGTAGCATGCAGAGCTTTGTGATTACAAGAGCACGATCGAAGGCAATGCCAATTACAATTATAATTTTATCGTTACAAGTTATCATTTTTAGTTTTCACAACATTTTTTTTAAACAAAGGCTCTTAAACCTTTTTTCAAGTTTACTGTCAAATAAATACCAACCTTTGGCATAGCATCTCTTCCCGGAAGAAATGCTATGCCAAAGGTTGGTAATTTTGTTATATTTATTAATCTTGTGGCATTAAGTGATCGGATGACAAACAAACGATGATAATCGTCCTCGTACATTTCCAAAATGCACATTTTGATTAAAAACGCCGCCATATTAACTAATCTACTGTTACTGAAATGAGTTCGATCATTCAGGTGACCAGAAATGCGCACTAACACTGACTAAACTAAACTATGGTTGATGATCGAACTAGGCCAATATATCTATTTACTCCATATCCTTCCATTGTTCATTTCAATACTAAATTCCTTTAAAATATTGACGATTGGATAATATATTTATAGTTTGATTAATGTAAGAATATGATGCCATTACGTCTATTATCCATGCGCATTTTTATATAGAATCAGAATCAGAATATTTTTATTACCAAATTAGGGCCCCAGGAGGGCATAATACATCAAACATTTATGATTGGTACAAGTACAATATTACAGAAAACGGTATGGACAATAAATAACAATTAATAATAATAATAATAATAAATAAATAAAGGCATATGTATGCACGTCTACCGCAGATGCACTCCATACTATGAAAAATTTGAGTAATATTAATAACATACCCGGTGCATTTATATATTGTATATTAGAGACAATTCCAATAACGTTTTTCTCTTGGGAATCATTTCTATTTCAAGTGATTCTAAAATCTTGGCTCGGAGTGCAAAGCTTCCTTGTACATATTTTTATTATTGGATAAAAGAAAGAATTTAAATTAGATGAGACAGGTAATGAGAGGTTACTTATCTAATATTCAACCCTGTTTAATGTGCATTTTGTCACTTCTTATTATCGATACATGACCTGTACAGTAAAGTAGCTCTTTAGCTTGAACTAATGGTATCTTTAAATTGATTTTAGTTCCATATCATGTTCTAATTAATAACTCTGACAAAAAATAATCTCGAATAATAATATTAATAATAATAATAATAAAAGCAAAGTAGTATTACGAATCTTTTGAAGATAAGTAATAGAAGGCTTTTGAAATTGTGCCCTTTATAATGAATTTAATACTAAATTGTGTTTGGGAAACCAGAAACAATATCAAGGCGCTTGTCTTTTTGATTTTTTTTGTTTTGCATTTGTTTTGATTAAAATATTCTCTATCACTTGATAAGAAACTGTTTTTTATATATCTATAGATTGTTTTCTTGATTTTATTATAGATTGTTTCTGTCCATAAGCATAAGTTCTGATGAAGCATCAGTATATTTTAAAATATTGACGATAAAAAATATAAATGTTTATTACATACTTAGAAGAAATAAAAGCGTTTTTGCATGATCAATATGACCGGAAGTAAACTGTCCATATTTTCACACCCCGGGAAAATAATAGGTTATTTTATGCTCCTCGTGCATCTCAAACAAAATAAACGACTTCCGGTCCATATTAGCCTGGGCAAATAAACGACTTCCGGTCCATATTCCGGTCCATATCGACCCACATTGTTCCTCGACTTCGTCTCGGGCCAATATGGGTGTCTCGGGATAATAACCAGGCCAATATGGAAATGCCCATGTATTAATCTGTATTTATTATACTTTAGGGAAACGGGATAGAGAAAGGGGAGGTTTTGGTACCTATAAACCGGTTTGTCCGTACCGCTAGCTCTTGCTAGTGCCGGTACTAAGTCCGGCTATCCCAAGTTCCTATCGTTGTCTATGTTTGTCTTGACATTTTATTGTTTTCTTATTCAGTTCCCTGGAAGATTATTGGATGTGATTGTAATTTTCGACCATTTTAGGTGTTTCCTGTAATCTTTTCTTTATCAATTTGAATATGAAGCCGTTAGGTTCATGCCCGGGGACATCCTTAGATTTCTTCCCCTTGGTTTTAATATTTAGAGACAATTCAAATATTTTTTTTCTTGGAATCGTTTTGAAATTACTAATTCAATTGTATCTAATAACGACATACCGAAATTACTGTTAATTAAGTTTCTGCATATGCGCATTTCGACTGCTTATATACGCAAATATGTGTAAAAGCTGATAGAGAACAAATTACCCAAAAAGGTTCAAATGGGAAAGCCAAATTCAGCTAGGGACAGAGCTACGCAAGAGGGAGATATCCTTTACTCTTTGACAAAATTTTCTTTAATTTAGATGTTGCAAGTTGAAATATAAAATCGGTTTCAGGATTTCGGGCCAACACCAAAGTACTGACTACTGGAATGGTATTTACCCTCTCGGACTAACAGTCCATCAGCAGAGGCATCGGCCCAACAATAAACCAAAATTACTGTTAATTTAGTTTCTGCATATGCGCATTTCGACAACTTATGTCTCTTTAGTGCAGATCAAATCTCCATATACCGAAATATGTGTATAAGCTAAATAGAGAATAATTTACCAATAGGGTCAAAAAAGGAAAGCCAAAATCAGCCAAGGTCAGATCTTTGCATGAGGGATATACTCCTTACGTAAATTTTATAAATTGACACTCAACTATGAAATTTCGTCTGCAGGCGTTAAAAAATTAGCCAAAAAAAAAATAATAAGCAGGGAACGCATTATAAAAAACCATGAAAATCACAATATTGATTATTACTGTTTGCTTAATACCTCTTATACTTTTAAAATACTACAAACGTGGATATGAATTTAGATTGTCCTAAGTAGGATGACTAAATGAATGAAAGTCAAGAAAACATCATTGGTCACTGATTGTGATAGTACATGAAATGATGATGGATACCTTTTTAGACTTACTATCAACTTATCATATTTAATAATTACAAAGTAGTTATATGATCAATATTTCCTTTTTTCTACTTATTTTTGGATAAAACCTCGGAGTGCTAGGCTACCTTGTACACTTCAAGCATTACTCATATTATCATTATCATAAAACAAAAATGTAAAAATACAAGTAATTAGAGGTTACTCATCTTGTGGTCAATCCTGATTAATGGGTATTTTGTCAATTCTGATTATCAATACTTGATCTGTGTAGTAAACATACTCTTCAACTTGAGTTAATGTTTCATCCATAACATGTTCTTATAAATAAGTCTAGCAAAATATCTTGATTAATAAAAAAGTTACAAAAAAAAAAAAAAAAAAAAAAAAAAAAAAAAAAAAAAAAAAAAAAAAAAAAAAAAAAAAAACAAGTAATATAACGATTTTGCTATAGAGAAATCAAAGAAGGCTTATGTCATATATGATCAATTTAATACTAAATTATATTTTTGAAACTAGGAACATTGTCACACACGATTTTTTTAAAATCGTTCAAACAAAATTAAAAAGTAGTCCACACAGCAATTCTTTAATAGCACAAAAGCAATGTACCAAAAACTGCTGAGTAATGGATATGTTTAGCCGTTGTCAAATTCTTCTGCAATTATCATGAAGTGACAGAAAAACGGACATTTCGGCTAAATTGCATGTCATTACCGGTTTGTTTATTTTCTTAAGTTTTTTTGTGAATGTCTAATGTATTTCTTGTTTTTTCTTGGTTTTTTTTTTGTTTTTTTTTGTTGTTGTTTTTTTGCCATGTATCGGGGTTTTGATTTTGGAAATAGACGCGTCCATTTCTCCGCCCCTAACAAAATACCGAAGTTATTGTTAATTTAGCATCTGCATAGGCGCATTTCGACAATTTATGTCTCTTAAGTGCAGACCAGATCAAAACATTTGTAACTTATTTGTAACAGATTTTTGTAAGATTTTCGTTATTATCGCATTTTGTCCCTTTCTTCAGATTTGCATTAAATATTTTACAATCAACTATATGACAATGAAACAACAGCAGTAGAATTCCGAAGGAACAAAGGAGTTGTATTTATAAAAAATCGAATTCCAAAGACATGGCCAAAACGAGAACACATAAACCAATGACGCTATACAGCTACAAAACACAGAAATAAAAACACAACATTCAAAACCAAAGCACTCACAGGGTTAACTCCAAAGATCCGAGAGTGATATCAGGTGATTCGGTAGGTTTAGCATGTCCTGCTCTGTTAGCAGTACCCGTCACAATGCAAGTCAGTCAATCTAGGAAAAGGTCAAAACATCTACAGCCAAATCCGGGAAGACATGAAGCTAGATGAAAATGTGCGCTTTCATTTGAGACAATGACAAGTCATATTTTTCAATGATATTATAGTGACGGCCATAGAATTTCTTGAGGAATGAAATTAACATAAGCTGAGCTAATTCCTGACTTAGAAGCTTTTTTGGGTGTTTTTCCTCTGTTAAAAAAATCACAGTATAACCTACCTACTCGACAGTAACGAATCAACTGTGAAATCAACTCCATAATCTATAGAGGTAGGTATATTGCTGCTAAGAAAGGGAAAGTTCACAGTTGGGAAGTTAAAATAATTACGCTTGTCATAAATGTTAGAATTCAAACAATATTCAACCAAAGATCTATGTACGAAATGTGACGCGTGACACTCACAGTCAATCAGGGCTAGTTGTGTATAGTCTCTATTTCGTATATTAAATGCATTACCAAATTCAACACGATACTTGCTGGTTATTGTTTGGTGTAAGAGGGCAGCACTTGAACTGGTCTCACCTCTTTCTTATATTGTTGAAAAAAAATTTACTGAAAAATGATGATCCAGTGATATATATAGAGGAACTTTACAGTAATGGAAATTCACCCACTAAAACTTCTGAAATAAATGTCACCATTGTGATCAACAATTTTTACGGTGGTTTCCACCTGATTTATCTTTTTTGTCTCATTGACTTCGGCTCTTGACAACTCTGCTCTGTAATTTTGTAATTACCACTATTTGACCACCTGCAGTAAAAACAATCGAATGGCAGCAACATTTTGACTCTTACAAAAGCCACCGATCTTTTTATAAATGGGCATAAAATATGATTTTATATCACGAAGACAATGTTTTTTTTATTACTTTTCTCACTAGATTTTGAAATCATAAACTTTTTGAACAGGTAAAAATTGTCAAGAATGTTTCCTACAATAAAAAAAAATCACTTAATAGAATTTGTGTGAGATTGACGTGGCCCTTATCATAATCTTACAGTCAACTCATCAGTATGCTATGCTTGTCTTTGTTGATCTCTTGTTAATTTGTGACGCCACGATAAACATTGGGTGATTTTGTTTTACTCCTGTGAGTCTTCTATCAATTCGTTCGTTTATCCGCTCCCGCATTACTTCCGGTCTCATTCTTCTCTTGCATCAAAAGTGCTTCAAATGCACTAACCTTGCCGTGCAAGGACACAGTATCTTCTAATATTCTTACAACGGCTATAGCTTAACATTATGTTGCCAACCTGTAGTTGCATAATTATTGTCAAGGAGGATACCTGCGTATATATTATTGTGATCATCAATTATAATTGTCAATTGCCTCTTTTTACTAGTAATTCCTGTTCTCATGATTATCTCCTGATCTTGGTAACATTTTCCATGGACGGATCCAGAATTTGAATTCAGGGATGCAGATGAAACGAAATCGTCGAGACAAGAAAGGTGCAAAAGTGATATACAAATTTTGGCAATAAATCCGACTTTTTCAAAAAGATTTAATTTTTACCTGGCTTTTAAGGGGAGCACGCCTTTCCTACCAACCTTAAATCCGCACATGTTTTCGTTATTTTTGCATGTTTGTCACTTTTTAACTATTGAAAAACTTTTTTCCACGTATTTTCTCAACCCCCCCCCCCC